>CABFOQ010030992.1:0-13940 GCA_900660455.1 Gephyroberyx darwinii
CACGGTGGCGCAGTGCTTGCACTGTTGCCTCACAGCAAGAAGGTCCTGGGCTCTCACGGGCCTTTCTGTGTGGAGTTTGCATGTTCTCCCCGTGTTCACATGGGTCTCCTCCTATAAAAAGAACCCCATCTAAAAACATGCAACATCCTGTCCTGACCACGACGAGGAGTCAAGATACCTAGAGTTGGGTGCCTACGGAAGAGGGCTGCCCACTGCTCCTGGCTGCCCTTGGAGGACGGTCGGCTAGGATGGGAGAAATGCAGAGAAAGAATTCATTTTGGACACCCTACCTGCATGTGTGTGTTCCTTTGCGTGTGTTAGTGCATGCGTGCACCCAAAATGTGAATAAATGAATCTCATCTCTCATCAGACTCCACACTGATTTAACCATCCTTCACATAGCACCTTTTACATGTCACCCCTCAAACCCACCAGACGCGCAAGCACACAGACGCTTTTTTGAGTGCGCCGTGTTGCACGGAACTGAACCTACCAGACGCGCAAAGGGCACAGACGCTTTCCGTGCAGTCTACATTCAGGATTTCAGTAAAAACTGCTAGTAAAACTGCTTGACAGGTTAATTCAAATGAAAACCTGCATACTGTCAATATATTAGAACATGGGAAAATTGCTACACATGAATCAAACTCAAATCAAAATCAAAAATTGATACAGTGATATCAGTATAATAAAAACAGAAGTAAGCATAGTCTAATTGAATATATATATATTTGCATACTATGATAAAGAAAAAGCATTTTAACCGGAATGTAGACTTGAACTTCTTTCATCCCATGATTGTCTCTGTTCCCTTTTTCATTTTAGGGCCTCTAATATGCATTAGAATAGATAGTAAAACTAATAGTAGGTTGAAAAACATTAATATGTGGTGATATGATGCAGATATTGTGCATATACAATGTATTTCTTTGAGATTGTGTGTGCGGATCACGCCCCGAGCGTATTTTTTTCAGCCCTGAGCTGAAAAACGTGAGTGGAAGTGAAGCACATGGCAAGCCACATGACCTATCACTGCACATGTGACAAATTCAATCAACTGTACTGAACTGAACTGAAATTGTACTATACTGTACTATATACACTAGAGCAACCATGAGAACTGGAAAAAAACAACATTTAAGAACATAAAACATATAATACAATACATTATGGTCTCCATGGGAGCGTGGCAGAGAAAGTATTGCACTTTGGATATAAATATAAGAATATAATAGTAATGACTAAGCTCAGCTCTGTGTCCTTGCTGGTGACATTTAGTGTTTTTCCAGTTCTTGATTTGTGCATTTTTGTTCAGTTTTGAACAAAAATGTGAGGGCCACACCCTATGTTTTTGTGCCTGAAGGTTTTGGTTCTGATTGTCTGCAGTCTCTTCCCCAAGGGAATAGCCTTGAAGATGTGGTGGTCGGAGCGCCATGATCTTGGCCCTGGAGTCACGAAGGTCCTGGAGTGAGGGCAGGTCGCCGCCGATGATCTTCTCCACTGAGCAGGTGATGCACTGAAGCCTGCCCTGTCCCGTGCGGTGGCCGACCTAAACCAGACCCAATCAGCTGTTGCAGGAAGTGTATCTTCTGCTGGGCTCTGCTGGGCTTCATCATTTTAAGCAGACACTTAAAATGACATATAATAACACATGATAACATATTCCACTGCCTGGAAGCCACTCCAGTCTGCTGTGGTGTACGTATCTCACCAGCCTGTTTTTTAGAGTGTGTTAGGAGAGAAGGGGAAATCAATTTTCTTCCATATTGATCAGATACTTCCGCCTTTTTTTGATGCTTAAGGATGAACGCCGTGACTCTTTAATTGAAACATTTGCTGCCTGTTCAGTGAAGGTCCTCTGGAAGCTGTTAAATAGGGCCTGCTTTGCATTTTCCCTGTCGTTATTGACGTCTTGTCACTCTACAGCAGCCAGCTGAATGCTAAGAGGATTAAGAAGTTAGAAAGAAGAGGAGACAGAGGAGAGGAGAGGCACACATTCTCCCCTCATCCTGTATTACCTGGGTGTGCTTATAGGCTGTGCATCAGCTTACAGCCGCGATTAGACAAATCTACACTAGCAGGCTGAATGGGGGTATAGTAAGCCAGCTGTTTGATCCTGCTAAAAGTCACGGGGGGGAAACATTCCTGTGCATTCCAGTCTTGTAGAAATCAATAGGGATGGCGCATCACTGAATGGCTGCCAATAAAAATGGAAACGGGAACTGGAAGCACCCGACAAACTTTTAGGCGCCATGCATTCACAGAGGTGGGGGAAAACAGGATTCTGATTTGTCAACTGTAAATTGATGCATTTCTGGAGCTGCACAATCAGATCAGTTTTCATGTAGTTTTGGCAAAATAGACTTCTCTTTTATTTTAAAGTTCATATTTGCAAGATCTGTGTTTTTTTCAATATTTGATGCTAAGAGGCATCGCTGTGGTGTTTCTGCACTGCTCTTCCCAGAGATCACCTGTCAATCAAACAGTGTGCCCAGTACTGTGACTTTTTTCTGTTGATGAAGTTTGGGTTTCAGTAGGTGGCGCTCTTTTATTTATGGTGGTTTAATCACTATTGTGTTATATCCATTAACAAACCTATAGTTATTTATAAGAAAATGTCACACATTATTACTTTTTACATTTTTCATCATCGTTTTCATTAATGACATTACAACTATTGAATCTAATAAAATGTATCTGGGGGCAGGTAGCAGCTAGAGGATTGACAAAATGTCCTCTAGTGGAGCAAATACACCAGGGCTGGCCTCGTACCTGCCACAAACCTCCGTACAAATCGCTTCCTCTACTCCTCTGCTTCACCGCTGGTCTCCCCTTTTCCACCCAGGGAGTCCGAGAGTAAAGCCTTCAAAAAACTATGTGCAGTGAAAAAAGAAAATTCATAAAGGAGGCGATGTTTCCTGGTAATAAAGTATGAGCAGTGGAGGTGGTAATAACTCCTGACCCTATTAAATTAATTAAGTCACAGCTTATTGTAATGGAGGGATATAGAGAAAGAGAGAGAAAAGAGATAGATGGGAAAAAAAAGTGTGGTGGAGTCTGATGGTAGTCCCTCTGAAAGCCTCTCGCTGATGAGGCTGGAGGGTAGGCACACCGAACAAACGCATAACTTATTAAATTAGTGTTGGTCTCCATGGGACGCGCAATAATTGGCCTCCATGTCATTAAATTCAGCCTGCTTTTTGGCTGTGCTTCACAGGCTTCTTCAGCTAGCCCAGGCACAAGGGGTCCACAGCCACCAACAGCACACCAAATTACCAAGTAAAACCCCTCCTGCACTCCATCTCCTCCCTGTGGACACGTTTTTTCTGCATTATAATGGAGAGCAAAGATCTGGCAAACATTGACACGAGTCTATTTGGAAGCCATACCTAAAAAGCATTCAGGGCAAATCTTCCATCAAAGCCGATAGTTGCTGTAGCTTAGGTTTTAGTCAGTTGTTAATCTGATCAGTTGACTGAGCCTTTTCCGAGCAAGGTGCTGCTTCCCATTCAGACTTCCCATTCCCATCTGGGAACTGCCCAGTCTGCTACTGTTGGCCTCCGGGAGCTGCCCAGTACAAACACAATCTTCTACTGGTAGCCACTGGAGCAGTTGTGGGTGAAGTGTTTTGCTCAAGGGCACTTTGACTGTAGTTATTGAGGTAGGGGAGAGTGTTACAAACAACTGCAACTGCTTTTCATACCTCAAGGCATATTGATGTATCGGGCCTATATTGACCTTTTATTGCAAATTAGACATTGGCCAGTGAATGTTATCCACCTATGATGGAGATCACCCCGTCATCTCAGCACCCTGACCCTTGGAATTATTCCAGTGTCTTGTGGGAGGATTTTCTTCAATAGCTTAAGCATTGTCAGTCTGTAAAACCTGCAATGAAAACTGCCTGAAGGAGCTGCTAACCCACCTAGAACAATTGCATTAGTAGGGATTTCAGTGGAGAGTTTAGTGTCATGTGATGGTCTTGTCTTTTTCACTGGGCTTCACTCTAACATTACCACAGAAAAACTGTGGTTCTTTGTCTCCGCCCATTGAGGTTTAACTCAACCAATCAGATTATTTCTACCTCCAAGAAATGTTTGTATAACTAAAACTAAACTCCAACCTGCCTTTTTTCCTCTTACAAGATAAAATTCAGTATCAGTCTTCAAAAACTCATATCTTACTTTATCCATGACTGCCCACTAACTAACCACCTGTGTGGTTGGTGTGTGTACATCAGTCATTCTTCCTCCCTCACCCCCTGCTGCCTGTGGTCTGTTCTGCCATGAACTATTTTTCATTTTCTTATCGTCTTTCCCTCCCCTTGTTTGCAGCGCTGTAGGTGGAACATGACAGGAAAAAGAGCTCTTGTTGTATAGTGTCTAAATGTCAAGAGATACAGAAAGAGAGCAAGACAGGCTCAGATAGAGGCAGAGAGAAAGAAGCCTTTCTGAGCAGAGGCAGAGAGGAATGGTGGGAAAAAATGAATGAAGAAATGAAAGAGAAAAATGAGAGAGAGAGCATCTGCTGGCAAAATCAGTCCTTCCCCAACAAAAGTGACCTATGCATCATAAAGAACGTGGATGGGGGGGAACATCACGCAATTAAAGCTCCAAACTGATTTGCAGCTTAGCAACGCAACAAGGTTGCATGTTTCTACCAAAATAAACAAACAAGCAGACAAGCCGGCACCGGGTAAAGTCTCTGTGAGAGTTACTGGGAGCTGATAATGAGGGCTTGCCTGTAAACAATAGTCGAAACGCTTTCAAAATCTGATCCGTGACACACAGAGGGGATTGAGACACATTCTGTTAATTAGCATCGCTAATTATCAGCAATGCAACAATAATTAATTTGAAAAAAAAAAACGATATTTAAATTAATTATTGATTACATTAATTAAGTCAGAAGGGGGGGTGGGGGTAATTAAGATAAATGTTAAATGCGCTGGTAATTAGCTTGGGGTTGGAGCAGCGAGCTGACTTGACGAGGCATTGATGATGATGATCATGATGATGCAAAGACAGTTTTGAAGGCCAAGTGAGAAAAGCACCGGCTAGCAAAACACACTGCTTTTTGAATTCATTCATTTTTTAATAGACACAGCCATTATCCGTGGCTTCTTCCCTTCGCGCTGTCTTTGCGGATCGTCTCAGGCCTCTTTCGGCGGATGAGTTTCGTTCTGTTCCTACTAATGACCGACTATTTATTTCTCGAACACCCTCCAAGCCCTGCTCACCTCTCCTCTGATCCACTGACCGCTGAGTCGCCGGGTAATGCTTGGCTGAACTGGTGGCGTACGGACACAGACAGGCTCGCCTGCTAATGATTACAAAGAGAAGCAGGGGGAAGACACTCGCCTCGCCTCATGCCTTTCCACTACATCACCCACATGAGAAGCCCAGACCCAGCCTGAGGCCGCAAGGTGGTAGTAGGAATACTAATATGACGAGTTGATTTTTTTTTTCCCACCACTAATTCCTGTTCTGCAGAAACAGCAAAACTGAAACTTAATAAGCAGTTTTTGTGGTATAAACTTGCAATTAGCCCAAAATATAATCCAGTCTTGTTTAAAATGGTAATCTGTGAAATCCTTGTTGTTTTTGGTTCTTGCGTTCTTCCACTTTTTGGTTCCATTTATGTGGATATGAAAGTGTGTGCAGAGGATAATTCTTATGGCATGTTCGGGTCTTCACTGAGGTCCTCTCTTTGATGGAAGTGGAATGTTTCTCTAGGATAACAGTTCACCTCCAAAATTTGTTGACAAGCCAAATGATAATCCAACGGGGAGGGAGAAAGACACAGAGAGAGAGAGAGAGAGAGAGAGAGAGACTGAGAGATCGAGAAAGTGAGGTGATCAGATCAGATGGGAATAGGGAATACACGTGCAAGGTAACTCAATTAAGGCAGGAAATTTTCCACCCGCCCCTCTTGCCCTGAAAGAACTAGAGCAAGGGAAGCCACTTACAACAGTGTCAGAGGACAAATGGAACACACACCCAGCGATGAGCGACAGGGAAAAAAAGAGTCATACAGGAAGGAGAGAAAGAAGTAGAAATGCAATGGAGAAAAAGCAAACTTTTGTTCTGAGAAATGAGACCATCCGTAGATTGCAGGGAATTGGAAAGTACTCAGAGACAACAACAACGTTTCTTTTTTGCAACAGCATTCTGACCTCGGACCCACTGGGGAGTTTTGTACATGCAAGCTAGGGATGCCTGGTTATTTTTGGCCCGTCTTGCCGCCTGGCTTTGTATCCAGGCTGTGGCAAGACCTGATTTAGCCGGATTACATTTCTGTCTGACGGTCCAACGCATCTCTGTTAATACCATTGAAATCAGAGTTCTCTTTCCCTCGTGAAAATCTTTGCATGCACGCTCTGAAGAATTATGTCCTTTGAAATTGAAGATCTCTCTTATCCTGACAGTTGATTTCTTAGCTGTGTGCTACCTGTTTGTTTCATTTCCATTTACGTATCGCCTATATGTAGATTGGAGATGCATTGGATTTGCATGTTGGTGTTAAATGTGGCCAAATATGTCTCATACCGCTTCCAGAGGTTGGTTTGGATGATCAGGTCTTCAATGCATGTTACCAAAACCTGTCATGGCCCTGGCTGGGCCTCTCTCTCATCCCTAGTGTTTCTGCTGTTTTTCCCTTCCCGAGTGTTTCTTGTTGGTTCCCTGTTTGTCCTCTCTCTCTCCCTGTCTGTGTTCCTGGGCGGGACGTCCTGTCAATCACCTGCCGCCTATCCTCTTGCACACCTGCCTCTCATCTACTCATCAGCTCAAGCAGCATATATACCCCGGTTCTACACTCCAGTCTTCGTTCAGTTTGCCAACGTGGTGCATGGTCAACTCAAGCTTGTATTTCTTGTGTTTGCTTTGCTCTCCATTAATTCTGTGTTTCCCTGTGCTCAGGTTCATACTCTGTCACCTCCGCCTGCCTGCCTGCATCCCCGCCGTCACTCTGCTCTCCCTGCCTGCCTCGCTTCGCCACCTCCCCAGTCCCTGCCTCCAGCTCCACCACATTTCCCCCTTAATAAACTACACTGAACCGCTGCCAGCCGTTGTCCGTGTTCTGCTTTTGGGTCCTACCTAAGCCTAAAACCGTCCAATCAACAAGCTACTTGGGAATCTACTACTGTGAGTTTGTTCACAAGCCACAAACCAAATGCAAAAATACAACAAAGTCAACTTTTCAAAAAATCAAAGAAAACAAACTGAAGGAAACAAACTTTTTGAAGGTTTGAAGTTTAGTTAAATGTAAAGGCTAGTTGAATGGTTCAGATTACGTAAGAGAAGGTGTTAGTTTCAAGCATGGTGTGGAAAGGGTCAAGTTTAGGCAATGATGACGCCCGCACAAGAGTTGCCTGAATATGGGAACAAACCTGGGAACTTTAGATTCACGATGCAAGCAGATTGTGTCCGCTATCCCTGACCCCACACTCCTTTGAAAAGTCAGGGGAACAAGGATCCCAAGGATTACCACATTAAGTCTAGCGTTACTTGAGATTCTTCTGATTTGTTGATACGGAATACCAATGAGTCGTGTGGGAAATTCTGCTGGCAAGGTGCGCAAAACCCAAAATGTACAAAAACAAACCTCAACCATCTTCAGACAACAACAGAAGCAAATCAAAATTAAAATGCCAAGACAATTTGATCTACGCAGGACATACTTTATCCATTTTGTCATCATGTGAGACTTTCTTAGTAAGAACAGGGGCGGACTTAATAATTTTGGAGCCCTAGGCAAAGGCAAGCATGGGGCCCCCTGAATCCCAACCTTCACTCTTTTGAATCCATCCTTTCTATACATTACCTTCAAGCTTCAAGTTTTTATGTTCTTTTTTTTGTTTGTCTGCATCACTTGGGTCGCTTTGGTTTGTGGTTTTGTGTTTTTACTTGTGTTTTTGCCTGACTCAAGACTGAATTTGAATTTGAATTTTTTCTTTTGTTGTAACAAGAGGAGGGAGTTTTTCAATGAGTAAATTTTTTTAAACTGATGAAAAATAAGAGTATAGTACTTGATATTCTTGTCTTTTGCAGGGCCCTCTGGCTATTGCCTGATAGTAAGATGGCCCCTAAATAAGATAAATTTCAGGCCTTCACGGGTCTCTATGTCACATCTTCATCAGTTTCTCTCTCTCTCTCACCTTCACACACACACACCTCCTCCATCCATCTCTTTGCTTTCTATCTGGTCTCTCTCTTCTAAATAATGATGCTGCAAACTTAAATCTCCACCCAGAGAATAAGAATGAATTTATCTGCCCTGATTCATGGAGGGACCCTTTCGGCAGGGCCATTCTATTTATTTTCCAATCGAAATATATAGCTGTGACTCGCTAAGACCATGACTTTCAGGATTATTACAATATGCCCATTCAAACGCCATAACTGCAGCATACCTGTCTGAAATTTCAAACAGGATATAAAATCAAACCAACTGCAGAAATGTGCTGTGGCGCGGCAGTCGCATGCTTTTGCAAGATAAGATATAAGGACGTCATAATAAATGCTTAATTATCTCTCTGCACTTTACATACAACCACAACTTACATACAAGAACAATTTATGTAGTAAGTTCATGTAGTATCTATATAATAATTGCAATGTGTGTGTTTATGGATGAAAGTGAACTTGAAAGTACTGTTATACTCTGTACACAATTATACAGAGAAATTCATAAGAGCATAAATTCATGCTATAAATGTATGCTTTTATTCCTTAAAAGACACTGTCTTCATACTACTTGCTATGACAGTGGTCTTCAACCCCTAGGACGTACTGCAGGGGGTCTGCCAATTTTCTTTTTTATGTCAAAATTATTTTTGTGAAAAATTTATTTTAGACAAAAAAATAATAATGAGTAAACTCCAACCATTAATAGGCAATAATAAGCTACTTTTGACCAAAAAATTATAAAATGAATGATTCCCATGCAACCACGGTGGTGATGCACAGCTTAACATTATGTAACCAACTGCCATTTAAATAAATTAGCTGTTGGCTAAAATGCAGTTAGGTGCTAAAATAATTAACAACTAGTCTAGTGCTAGGTTAATTGCAAGCCTGTGTGAAATAAAAAAGTGTAATGTAAAAGTATAAGCCTCGATACATAAATAATAATAATGTATAAACTGCTTAGCAACCGTAAGCATCATAACTGAGTATATAAATAGGTTAATAAGGCATTATAAATATGTTATTACAGGCCGGACTTCAAATGTAACACAAAATTTTATTTTTTAAAAATCTAAGGGGTCCCTGCTCTGTTTCTCTATCCTCCAAAGGGTCCTTGGCCTGAAAAGACCCCTTTGCTATGATATATACTATGAATTTCCATCATAAAGATTAAAAAAGGTGGCCAAACTGAGTTTAGGTGGGTTTACCCTCCATTATAGCTTTGTGTGCGTGATAAGATAAATGAAACAATCCAAATGCATGTAATGTGTCTGTTTTCTGTATCTCCAATCAGAGCAAATACAAGGCTGCTAAGATTATCAGCAGAATACAAAACCCCACAGCTGTCGTTCAGGTATTTCTTTTTTTATTATTTCCAATGATTTTCTGGTTGCCTTGTGAGTGAATGTGTATGTGACCTCCAGCATTCTCAGATAACCCTGTTGACTGTTAAGGCAGACTGTAATGCTTCTTGGCTTGCCTGCAGGTATTAAATACCGGTATAAAAAAAACATATAATTTGTTAACAACTCAGCCATAACAACCTTCGAGTTTGGTGTCTCATTCATTACCGGCACACAATGGATGCGGCACACAATGGATGCAAGGACTAAGTGGCAACTCGTTTTTTCAACGTGAGAGTAAGTGACATAACTACAGGTGCAGCCAGTGTCGGTGGTTGACACTTCATATAGGGGGTACGTGCATTAAAAAGTGAAAGGTTTTATAAAAAAAAAAACATCGCTTTTACCGATGCTGTTTGGATGTTCAAGCTGTAACAGTGTGGCGTCGACTGACAGCATTGTCTGGGAAACTGTTAAGGCTTGTCTGCTTTTCCAGATTTCGCCTGTCACCTTGGCTCATTTAGCTGCGCTCCCAATTCCATTTCCCAGACTGCATGTGACATCTCAAAAGACGCATGCTTCCAGGCATTTTAATTTTTAATAAAAAAAAAATGAATACAGAGGGTCCCTTTGAATGAAAACAATGGTCATTGTCAAAGGCTCATCTGCCGCTTTTGTCGCATATGTGCTACCTCTGCAGAAAAAGCGCGAACACACACTGACACACACACACACATACACACACGTGTCCAGAATGGTGCTGTCATGGTGACATCACTCAAGCGGTGGGAGCTTCTAAAAATCCTCAGTCAGTCAGTCTGTCAGTCGGTGAGAGGCAGACGGTGTGAAACCAATATGAGCCTCCCCACAGTGAGCTGGAGATATGAAAAAAAAACATATAGGGAGAGGCAAATGGAGGGATAGATAGAGAGATATGGGCAGATGGAGAGAGAAACAGATAAGGAGGGAGAATCACTGACATGGATGCAGATGGACGTCAAACAGCAGCGGTTGGGAATGCGGCCTTGCCAGCCCGCCTTAACCCCTAGTCCATCCCTAAACCCATAGCCCATCAACAACTTTTAACTTTAAGGGCTCTATTTTTGTTTTGTTTTTTCTCACCCACATCCATTTGGTATTTTGGGAACTTGCTGTGAACTTGTCATTTCATATCAGACAAATGAAACTAGAAGCAATTGTCTATTTAGCGATGACGTGATGAACAGAGGTTAGCAGGCTAATGAGTTTTAAGTCATCCTTTTTCACTTGGCCACATGTTTTTTCAAGGTTAGAGTCGGGTAAGGGTAGCGTCCGGTTCAATGTGTCTGCAAGGATATTAGTTTGCAGATTGTGGTTTTAAATATACAAACATTTTTCAGTTTTTTGCAAGTTAGCTAACTGGTGAACTGGAATGGCAAAGAAGGAACTCTGATGAAAATCTAAATAAAAATCTAAATTTATTTATTTTGATTCATTAATGACCATGGCATTCATGATTTTGCAAGATCATCAGGCTAGCTAACTAGCTTAACTAGCTAGCTATAGGCTAGTGGGGCTAGGTTGAATTTGTAAGCTAGGCTAACTAGCTAACCTAGATAACTTAGTACGGTACCTTGGCAGAAAAATTGTTCAAATTCCAATCATAGCATTTACCAATGGGTTCATACACATAAGGTATGGTATAGCTCAGAAAATCAGGAATGAGCTTGACTGTTGAAAACTGTTTGAAGGAAGAACTGTCAGTGGTGAAACTGGTATCTCTCTGTATGATTGTTGAACGTCGGTCTAGATAGAAGCCCTTGCTCTTTGATTCTGAGGGGCTGACACCAAAACCTGACGTTTACTGCTGTTTTAAATCACTGAAACATTTTCTGCTATCAAACTCCATTGTAGCATCGCTGGAAATGTCACATCTACGTTTCACCAGTCTTCTGTCGGACTAAAGAAATGTGCAATGTACGTCGTCAGTATAGCTGTTTTTAACAGTATTAAAGTATTGTAAGGTGTATTTTTCCTTTAAATATGTATTCCCTGTAATAACTTGCATCACTACCTACTGGAGGTTTAATTAGTCACATGGTATACAGTAAGGCATACTGTATGGACATACAACGCTGTCCTTGACGGAGAGACAAGCTTTTTTTCCAGTGAGCGAGCAGGGCGTTGCACAGGTACAAGACACTCTCAACAAGGTACAGTAATTGACATACTGGGTAAATGTGCTTCCTATATAATATTCAAAACACTGACCTTTTCGCCGTCATTACCAAGAGCTATTCCCAGGGCAGGCTTTCCACAAAATTACCCATGAGGCGTGTAGGACAAAGAGCCCCGAAGCACTCCAAAGCAAACGCGTTGAGTCAGTGGGATGTTTGACGTAGACGTTTAGCGTTGAGTATTTCAGGCGGCACATATTGAAATGTCGGCCTTCATAAAATGTTGTTTGTCTGCCAGCGACACCAAGAGAGTGAACACCCTTGGTCCTTTCATTGATACTGTGCTTGTTAAAGCCGTTGGGAGGGAGAAACAACACTTGGCTCCAGATTAGACGACGCACTCGGGTCCCCGTAGCTTTATAGCCGTTGATGATTACATGCTGTTTTTCCTCGTCTAATTATCTAATGGGTGGAAGTGCTTTTCGGGTGCTTATAGTCCTTATAGTTGCTTTTTTTGTCATTTTATCAACCAAAAAAAAGGGCAATTACTGGCTGCCGTACCATTTTCTAGCACTCAGTGATTCAAGTATAGATCGTGTAAACTCATGATCGATAGGTTTTTTTGTTGTCGGTGTGTATGTGTGTGTGTGTGTGTGTGTGTGTGTGTGTGTGTGTAGTAATGTGCCTGAGCAGTGTAGTGAGTGTTGAGAGAGAGAGAGAAGGGGGAGTGACGATAATCACATTTCTATACTCAAATAAGTAATTGTTCATAATGGTTAATGTTTTTTGGACGTTTGAAGTGGGCTTCTCTGTGACTGTAACATCAAATCCCGTATCCCCGGTACATGCATGAAGCCTACCTCTTGTGAAGTCCTCTGGCTGTCCAAGCAGACAGTGATGCATGTCTGACTGCACCACAGGTTTGATGGGACTCGATTTAGGGAATCTCTTCTCGGAGCCAATTGACGTTTCTACTTCAGCGGCCTATTCTTTGTTGCTCTTGACAGTTTGAAGACGACTCGAATCATGCACTTGCCCCAGTTTTTGTTTTTTTTAACCCACTGGAGCCCGTGGATGTGAATCTCTGGACGCTCTGGAAGAAGAAACTGCATAGGTTTGGAGATGTGAGGGTGGTGTAGTGTGGCAGTCCTTCGCTAGGGGGTGCACTTGGCATCCGGCAAGCTTGAGCTGCTCTCCCTCTCCACTCACCTTCACTCTGCACACACCTAGACGCTGATCTCAGGCCAAAGGCATGGATTTACAATTATGGCCAATGTGATGGGTCAGCTGTTGCTAGATCTGTTGAGTTCATAGGACTGTGCCAATTCCAGTTTTCCACCAGTGACTTCAACTGCCATGATATTGTCTCTTCCAATTATTATTATTATTAGTAGCAGGTAGCAGCAGCAGTAGTAGTAGTAGTAGTAGTAGTAGCAGCATTAGTAGTAGTAGTAGTAATAGTAGTAGTAATAGCAATAGTAATAGTAGTAGTTGTAGCAGCAGCAGTAGTAGTAGTAGTAGTAGTAGTAGTAGTAGCAGTCAGAGATGAGGCAAAAATACATTAAATGCAGCTAACTAACTATAACTAACTGAAATCATAAAATGCCAGAATGAAATCACAAGTGTCACATGAAACACTTGTCTAAAAGCGTGTGACAGGTGAAACTGGTTGCTTATTGTTTTCTCCATCCGCACAGAACATTGCTCAGTTGGCTCTAGCTTTAGTGTGCAGTATTTATCTGGTGATATTAGCATAGTTTTGATCATTTACCAAAGAGTTTCAATAGCTTATTAATAAGTAATTTGAGTATTTAAATACTGCTCCCAAAAGTATCTTGATACAAATTAAATTTTATTTGTTTTACTCTAGTTAAATACAAATTACAAAATAGTCAAAAGTAATTAAATACATATTTCAAATATATTTAATTGAAATACTGCTCATCTCTAGTAGCAGTAGTAGTAATAGTAGTTGTAGTAGTAGCAGTAGTAGTAATAGTAATAGCAGCAATAGTAGTAGTAATAGTAGTAGTAGTAGCAGCAGTAGTAGTAGTAGTAATAGTAATAGCAGCAATAGTAGTAGTAATAGTAGTAGTAGTAGTAGCAGCAGTAGTAGTAGTAATAGTTATATGTTCATGTCTTGTGATTTAAAATCAGGAGTTGAAAGAACATCTGACCAAATATTCACTAAACTTATCATATTAAGTTTATTAAGTGTTTATTTATTAGCACACTTCCCAGCATGCATTTCA
>CABFOQ010030993.1:0-20646 GCA_900660455.1 Gephyroberyx darwinii
CACACGTCAATATACATTATTTATGGTAGACTAGAGAAAGTGCAATGATGACATCACTGTCTCTCTCTGCTTCTCTCCCTCTCCCTTTCTCCCCCCTTCCTCACCTCTTCTGCCATACTCAAGGGAATTGAACTCGGGGTAGCTGTGCACCTTATTTTCATTTGGGCATCAATTTATAACTGCTGATTTACTCCTTCCTGTCACAAGGAAGGAGTAAATCAGCAGTTATAAATTTGCTGGTTGTTGTTGCTACTTGTCTTGACCGTTTACGGTAATTATATTAATATCTCAAAATGCATGATTTATTAATGTTAAAATGATACAAGTAGCACCTTTAAATACAGTTTATGACTAGATATTACTCGTTCTGTCTTTATCTCTTTCCCTCTTGCTCACTTTCTCCTTCCCTCCCCGTCTTTCCTTCCCCATCTGTCTCTTCTCCCCCTCCCTCTCTCTCCCTCTCTTAGATCTCAGGTCCCTGGAAACAGTAAACAAATAAAATACAAGTGGAAACACAAAGGGGTTTATAAGGGCAGATGTCATGTAAAATAAAGAGGAGACGAGAAGAGAAGAGGATATGGGGGGGGGGTGAAAGGATGATATTTAAAGGAAGAAAAAGTACATTTGGGATAAGTAGTGAGGGATGAAGATGGATCCCAATAAAGTGGAAATACAAGAGATTTAATAAGGACAGGGGAAGCACAGAGTCAAACAGCCTCAGCTGCTTAAAACAATCAATATCTTCAGACTATTTTGGGGGCCCATTTTAATCTGACTGTGACATACCTTTGGGCCCTGACCCAGATTTTGAGAAAACTGTCTTTATGTAGTATACAACAACACTGCCTAACAGTGCAAGAAAATAACTATATCTCTCCCATGGGGGGGCGAGGGAGGTCATCGTCTAAGTGGGTGTCCTGTGTGGGAGAGGAATGGTGTGTAACACAGGGATATTAAATATCTTGTAATGAAAAAAAATGAAACAGAAGGAGAGAGGTTTGACTTTTTTTTTTTTAACACGAGGGTAGTTAAGTGTGGAACAAGATGGAAAACTGTAGATAAAAAGTGATGGCATATTGAAAGGAAAAGAAGAGATAGAAAGATTTTGATGGAGACGTTTTCCGAGAAGCTCTTTGTTTTTTTTAGCAAGAAGCTCTGATCGGATGCATGTGGGACCCGTGTGGATCATGAGAGCATTAAAAAAACAGTCCTCTCTTGTTAAAGGATGAATTATTGAAATATTTCACTTCAATTGTTTATATATATATTATTTTAACTTATAGCACTCAGCAGTATGAGCATTAAGGTCTGCTGGGGATGCGTTAACAGCGTGGAATTGCCATTGTAAATAATAAGAAACGGAAGCCAGCACTGTGACCTCCCGGTGGGAGGAAGTGTGCAGAGAAAAATATAACACTCAGAAACAGAAGAAAGAGAAAGAACTGTGAGAGAAATGAGTAAACATGTGCGTGGGAAAGAGAGAGACACAGACGTTCCCTACCAGGGAATTTGACAGCCTGGCAGTAGATGATGAGGTCCGACAGCTCCTGGGCGATCTGCCGACTCTCCTTCTTGTTCTGGGGGAGGTAAAACTCCTCTCCCAGCTCCATGTCGAACACCTAGAGACGCAGGTGGATGCAGGTAACATTCTGGTCAGTTTGGGAGACGGTGGCATCCCAACTGGATGAGGGGATGAACTTAGATGCACAGGGAGCAGAGAGGCGTAGAGGGGAAAAACACTAGCAGGGGTAGGCAGTTACCAACCCAGACTCCGACCCACACGACAGAGATCATCACCAACTTAAATCTAAACATTTACTTTGTGTTTTTCTTGTCAGCTTCTACATATTTGAAGAGTCTCTGCTGTAATCAGACTGTAAAAATGGTAGGAATTTAATAACTTTGCTATCACGCAAACAAAACCAAAACAATCTACTGCAGGGTCACTGGTTCGATCCCCAAGAGCCAATGTGTCCATCAACAACCATGTATCCTGTGAAAGTGTCAACTGAACTAAAATGTAAATGTAAACTATATTCAGTGCTGCAATTTGGGGCAGTTTCAAGTCAAAAAAATAGTTCCCTACCTTTCCTTTGCTCTGCGTGGTACTGTCGGCCTTCTTCATCCTCTTGGGCAGCTCATCAGCGGGTTGCTCTTCCTTGTCTGCTGAGCTCTTCCCCTCTGGTTTGTCATCCAGGATGTTATCTAAACAGACGATACAATGAATTAGAGAAAGAACCAGCCAAATACCTGGGATTCAGACAAACCAACATGGCATGAGTGTGTAGCAGTGGCAGCGAAAAAGAGCATACATCCTCAGCAAACCTTCTCTGGATAAATAAAAGGTAAAAAAGAAAATAGTGGCTGATGAAGGTGATTGTTGATTGCGTACGGTGTCGCTTTTTGCATGCCTGACAAACTAAACTAAATTCACTTTTCAAACATTTGACACCATCTTCTGCTATATTTTTGTCCAGACCTGTGAAATTCTGGTAACTTGCATGGTCTAATGAATAGACTGATCTGGTGACAGATCATGACCACGTCTGGTGTGCTTGTAATTTCCTGAACTTCCTGTTAAATGTGAATTCCACACAACTAGGATCAACTCTACATACTGCGGTTATTTCAGACTTGAGGTATTTCTTTCAGAGGACTTTTATTTTGTAACTTTGTTTATATAACATCTCATCCCAAACGGGAGGGAACCTTTGGAACAGGAATGAAACGATCAGCAGTTATCTGTGATTAATGGAATCCATGTCGGTGACTGCTTGTAAAGCTAGTGAACACGTTCCCAAGCGAAAGCCTTACAAGCGGCCCCTCCTCAAGGCAATTCAAGGCGATTTCTGTCAACTGTAAACAGCAGCAACAGTAGGGAGTTTGGCCCTTTGCTCCCATCCCTCCCACACATTCAGCACAGTCAAAGCTGAAAACAGGAATGCAACAGCTTGAAAATACAGGAGAATTTTTTTTAATCACAGAATAGTTGTTTGATATCTGGAATCGCTCTCTGCGAATAGTGTCCTGCAACGAGAGTTTATGGAAGGGTGCTAAAAAGGGACCTCAACCAGCCAACTGATGTATGACTGAACATGTATGACTGACTGGTAGAGGTTGAAACTCAACTGATAGAGGGCTTTTAAAGAGCAGAATTGGACGGGGTTGTGAAGGGGACATGTGAGAGACTGCATTGAGAGAGGGGGCTTTAGACAGGCCTGTGACTGGTAACCTTGTCCGACGGGCATGGGACTGGGACAGGGTAGTTTCCCCTCGTCTGCTGTTTAGTGCTGGGGCAGCGCAGGGCCTGAGAAACCAGATGGCTTTGTTTTGCTTCCCTGATGAGCCTGCCCAGCCACTGGCGAGGTCACAGGCAAATGCAGCACAGAGGGGAGAAGGGAGGGAGGTGGTGTGTTTACAGTAAAGTATATCCCTCTGTGTGTGTACGTGTGAGAAAGAGAAAGTGTGCATTCAGACACTGTGTCATTAAAGCATTGACAAAATGCTTTAATAATGCTTCTAATTTTACATACTTTTGATTTTGCTGTCATTCATTTTGATGTATATTTCAAAGACCAGTGATGTCAGTTTATAGTGGTAGACAATATAGAAGCCTCCACCCTGCATTGCTACAGCAGGATTTTCTTAACAATTCCTCTTGGAGTGGATCAACAGTGCAGCAGATAAAGCAGCAAGCAGGTAAAAGTGGGACTACAACAACTACAATGGATACATCTGTGTCAAACCAACTCGGGTCAAAAACGTTCATCTTCTGGTTGAGGGCAATCAATCAAGCTAGCAGAGTTAGATAACAGGAGGCAGGCCAAACAAAGACACACACAAACACAGCACAAGATCACACATCAGTTTCTACAAAATCAGTCAGGTGATCATGGTGAGGTCATTTCATGTGGAGTTGTTCATTGTTGACGGACAGGTGGATTGGCTGCATGTAAGCACAGTCACTTACATGGGCACACAGCACAAGCACAATGCAGAGCTGTAGCAAGTTGGGTGGTGAGACAGTGTACATGAGAACAGACACTCCTCATGTTGTTTCTCTTTAACTTTTATCAATCTAATCACCATCAACATATGTGTGGGTAGTACCCTATTCAACTCTCAGATGCTCTCTAATGAAAGCAAATTACAGCAAATACAGGGGCAGGAGTAAAAGCCATACAGCAGTTTGCCATGGGCCAAGTCAGGTTTCATTCATCAGTGACAAAGTAAAACACACTTTGTCACCAGTAGTGATACCTCTCAAAACTGAAGGAGACAGATTCTCGATCCTATATTTCTTAGAGGACCCTTTGTAAACGTTTCTGATTTCACTAGATACAGTGGAGGGGAGAGCGACATAAGCTAACAGATGGATTCAAACCCACAGTGTTGTTGGTCTGCTGTGACACCAGGACCGTTTTTAATTTGACTATATTGAACTTTTACTGGATTCTATTTTTTGTGCAAAAAATTAAAAATCAAGAATCTGTACCTTTTCACATTTTGAATTGGTGGTTGCTACAAATGGTAGCTAGCTCATGACCTGACATTGGAAAAAGCTAGCAGCCATTCCAGCCTAGAGAAGAATGAGTCAATGTAATCCTGCATAGCTGCAGCATAAGTGCACACCAGTGTTTCCCCTATACGTATTCAGCAGTGGTAGTCCACTCAACTCCAGTATTG
Source organism: Gephyroberyx darwinii (assembly GCA_900660455.1). Lineage (NCBI taxonomy): Eukaryota > Metazoa > Chordata > Actinopteri > Trachichthyiformes > Trachichthyidae > Gephyroberyx > Gephyroberyx darwinii. The sequence continues at coordinate 4,687 of CABFOQ010030993.1, forward strand.
GGTTAATGTCTAAAATGAGCAAGTATCAAAATAAGGGCCGTTGAAATGCTGTAACCCACTCAAGAACCAAAACTGGGACTAAAACAAGGATAGACGAAAAATAAAAAAAAATCACTCCCAACTACCACTGCTATACAAAATGATAGGGGAACACTGGTCCACAGCGAGGTGCATCAGAGCCGTGCATTTACCTTCCAGGCCATACGAGGCAGTAGAGGCTGTGAGGACGTCAGCTACATAGGAAACAGGCAAGATAAAAGAGGAGAGGAAGAGTGAGAGGAGCCATAAAACAGAGCCTCACTTGTAGAGAGATTTGACTGTGTGGTGTTAAAGGACAGAGATAGAAGAAAAGATGGGAAAGGAAACTGTACCACCTGTTAGATTTCTATTAAGTCCTTACTAAAACAAGATGACAGAGTCCTGCCTTTCTTTCATTATAAGGTAACTTGAACTGGTAAAACTATTGCAGTTCTCCTTACCATCTGACAGAGACTCATAGTCATAGTCGTACTCGTCTTCCTCCTCCTCCTCTTCCTCATTGGCATGGTTGCTGGGCGACGTAACCCCCGGCGACCCGTTGCTAGCCTGGGCCTGCATGTGGGCCAGCTGGTGAGCCTGTGAAGGGGGGATAATGTAAGGAAGAGAGAGAGGGAGAGGAGTGTGTGTGTATGTGTGAATGAGAGTGCATGTGTGTGTCCGCAGCTTTGAACCACATCGGTTATCTGTAAACATTTGACTTAACCGCAGAACATCTAGAGTGTATATACTGAAGCGCTTTATTTTAACCTCACGACATGAACTGACTGAGAATGGGGTGAGGCGTATGTGTGAGTGTGCACTAATGTATATATAGTGTGTGTTGTGGTTAATCAGTAGAATAGAGCGGTTAGGGATTTGATCTGATCCTGAAATGTGTGTGTTCAGTATGTCCGTCTCTCTCTCTCTCCAACCTTCTGTTTGAGAATGTCGACGGGTGCCTGGTGGGCTTTGAGCTTCTTGTTCTTGAGCAGGATCCTCCCACGCAATTGCAGCGGCGATGGCAGCAGGGGGTCATCGCTGAAGTCACTCTCAAAGAGGAAGCGCGTCACCAGGCGTTCCCCAAACACCGTCTGGTAAATAAACAACCCAACATGATGGACAGACATCAGGAAGCGATGCTTAAAGGCGTTATGGTGGTGTCATGTAAGAGGAGGATAGGGGAGAAAAGTCGACGGAGATTCATAGATTTCAGATAGACTGCAGAGCATCAGGGGAATCCTCAACCGGGGAAAAATGAAAGTGTCTTTATCAAAACAGAACTACATAACAAATAAACAAGCCTGTGGTGAGAAAAACTGACCAGAGGAATGCCCAGGATAGGAAAGAAAAACCTTCTGAACATAAAAGACTTTTCTTTATCAGACCGCTCAGATCTCCGAGGAGGAAGGGATGCTGGGAAGTTTTGTGAGATGAAAGAACAATGATATTCCATGATGTATCGACGTGCCCAGATGGACTGCGCAACTAAAATAGGGATGATGGTAGCGTAAACATTAGAGGAGCAAGCTTGTGACTGGAAGGTTCAAATCCCAGACCAGCTGAGAAAACCTAGGCAAGGACTTCAATGGTGCTTTAAAATGCTTATGAGGTGGTGATTGCCACCTTGAGAAGTTAAAAACTTGAGTTAAAAACCAGTAAAATCAGAGACAAATTAATCAATTTTGGGGGAAAAAGCACACTGGACATGAAAACAAATGTTGACGTTGCATTATACCTTGAAGATCTCGGCCATCTTGCGCTGCTGAGGAAGGGAGCAGTGGTTCTCTATGGACAGGATGACGGGCATGTCAGAATTGACAAATGCAGCGCGGTTGATTGCCTCCACCACGTCCTAGAGAATCATGGGATAGAAGAGGTTCATGGGATACATGTGGTTACATAAGTGTAAGATGATATCAATCGATGCAGTCAAACACGTGACACTAAAACTCTCAAATACTATTGAGATTTCTCTGAAACAGCATTTAGATTCAACATGAAACAAAATGCAGGTGTTCTATGGCTCTATGTGTCCAAACTCTGATTACATAAAATAAATAACGGCAACATGACCCTCTAGGGCAACCGTAGCTGAACAGAAGTCGTCTGACGTGTAGTCTAAGAACTCTCATTTGTTTGGTTTGTCAAGCCAATGGAATGAGCGTTGGTCCTGAGGTGATTATTCCATGTGGAGAGAGTGGAAATGTTTGGTGTACAGTGTATAGTCACAGTTATATACTGTGCAGGCCTCAGGGAGAGAGAGAGAGAGAGAGAGAGAGAATCCATGAGTGTGTGCAGTAACTTCTAAATCTGAAGAATATCTTGGTGGTGTGTATCTGTGTCTTTACATCAAGTAGCAAAACTTTGCAGCCTGAAATTATTCAGTCAATATTTCATAAGCACAGATGATTCTACAACCCCCAGAAAGCAAAGCCCTTAGGATGACTGATAACTTAGTGAAGTACTAACAAAACAGTACTTCAGTTTTTTTTCATTTCTTTTCATCAGTGGACATCTCATTTCTCACCTTGAAGGGTATCTTGGTGGTGAGGGTGTGTCCATGGTAGATAACTGGCATGCCATCGTCTCCATCCCAGCAGTCCAACTCAACGCTCCTACAGCCTTGCAGCAGCACCTAGGCATCCATGACATCCCATAATAAGACAACAACCCTAGAGATGTTTTCAGCTGCCAGCCGACTCCTTGCGCAGTCTAATTGCTGAAAAGTTTTTGACTCACCTGACTGTAGAGTTCCACGGAGGACTCTCCTTTGAGCTGGTGTCCGGTCAGGTAGGTGTTGTGAGAGGACTCGATGTAGTAGTAGGACAGAGGGTGCTGCAGCTCCTCCGGGTTCACCTGGGACTCCTCGTTACGAGACGCAAAGTTCTCCTTGTCCATCAAGTACCTGGCAGCAGGAGAGGGGAGGGTTAGGTTGTAGTCCAGCAAAGATGGCACTGCACCGATGGCAGCTTCATCACAGGATCAAGCTGATAGATCTACCCATCTACCCATCCAGATTGATTCGTGTCTCAGTGTAGATGTGTATACCTATTGCATTGTTTGTAATATTTCAATCTTTTATAGAAGTTTGATATTGTCTGCCACTATTAAGATTAGCACTTTGTTTTTAAAGTGATCTGATTGTTATTATTACTACCTTGCAAAGCCTTCAAATGACATCCAGCCCATTTGCCGCATGCTTGATGAGGGCTCAAATTTCTGAAAGAGAAAAACAAAGAGACAACGATGCATCAACATTATTGATCAACTGCTCCTTTTCCTCTGTCTCAGGTTCCTTGCATCCTTTAATCTATCCATCCATCAACATTCATCGATGCACTCATCCATATTAGTCATCTATTCATCCTGCTCTCCCTCCCTACCATCTTTGCCTCCTTCCTCTCCATCTATCTCTATTGCCTTCTGGTCAACTGCATTTACAAAGTGCTTTTAACAAAAAAACTTAAGGGCATAAATACAGATTAAAAACAATTTTCCTCCCTCCTTCCATCCCTCCTTCACTCTAGCCATCAAATATCATCTGTATAATCCATAAAAAGAATCTCATCCTACCTCACATGCTCCCTACCTCCCCTACTTCCTTGTATCCTTCCATCCTTCCATCTAGCTCCCCTCCCTCCGGTAATCCATCCATCCCTACCTGTATAATACTGAGAATCTCATCGTAGCTCAGGTGCTCTCTCTGACAGTTGACCAGGTAGTCGTTGAGCTGAGGGATAGCCAATCCCAGGACGCCGAGTGACGCGTTCTCCACCCCCGTCCCGTTGGTGACGATGCTGGCTGCTGCGATGGCGTCCGAGATCTGCTTCTGGTTCTCGGACATCTGCTGCCTCATGCGGATGAAAAGGCCCAGATCCGAACCGTTACGGGTCAACAAGTCTGGAGTGGGGAGGGAGAGACGAAGACATGGAATAAACGTGATTGAACAGTACTGTACTGAAGCCTGCCTATGTGTTCATGCATCCGTCTGTCTATATGTGTGTGCTTGTACCAAGGTCCGGCTGTAGTCCTGTGTCCTTGTCGTCTATTCTGAGGTTGGTGTAGAGAGGAGCCGACTCTGGACTTGAGCGACTGCAGGGGACAGCGAAGGTATCAAACAGCTCCTTAAGGTCCTTCCTACTGCGGATGCTGGAGAGGAGACGGAGAGGTTTCTTGATTAAAATCCCCAGTTTATTGAGTTTGATAACGCACATTCCTGGAAACAACACAGATGTGAGGATGTGAATTCTCCTGACTTCCAAAGCCCAGATCAAAGACCCAGGCTGGTCGAGGCATTGCAGTCGGGGTGCCTGAACTTTGGAACAATTTACCTGAAGAAATATGTTCATCTAACTCTATATCTTCTTGTAAGAGCCAACTGAAAAGTCACTTTTATAGACTGGCATTTGGCTAATGGCCAAATGGCTTGTTTCAGGTTATGCTCGTTTTATTCTTTTAATTGTGAAGCATTTTGTACTGTGCTATAGAAATAAATATTACTATTATTGACAGACACACTTAAGCCAGTACTGTACTTATTGACTGTCTGTGTGCAAGCCCAGGCTTCAGTGGGGTTCACTCCTTTCTCCATCCTAGACTTTTTCAAGCTAAAGGACCATCATTTAGGAAGCTTAGGAAGTGTGCGATTGAAAAGGGAACTGCCATAAAATAGCAGTGGGTGAGATACAATGCAAGAAATGTAGGAGGAACGGTACAAAACATTCCATTGCTTATCAAGCGAAAGCACCGCCGAGCTCCCTTTAACCATTCAACATTATAGAAGAAGACACAGAAAATGAACCCTTGGAAAAATGTATTCAGCAAGATAACCTTGAGGAGCATTTGTTGATTTTTTTTTTATCACATTGCTTACAGCCCTGCAAGTCTGCTGTTGATAAGAGCACAAAAAATGTGTAACAAGGGTGGGTGATACGGTAAAATATGAGAAATGAACGTATAATATGGAGTATCAAAACGTATGATTCAGATTAGGTGTACAGAATTGGTTAGACAACCTTTACTGAATGACGGGGTGGTTAAATGTTTCAGAAGGGACACGTTTATCTCGGGTTTTAGCTTGACTAGATAACATAAGAAATATTTATTAAGATGTTAAAACTTTGGGTATAGCCTGTCAAACTGCTATTTGAATGTCTGCTTATGTATCCTACACTGGTAGTCAAGATTTTCCAAATCTCTGCTTGGAAAAACATACCAAAGAGCCTGCTTCACATTGATATAGCTACAGAAATACCTCTTAGAACCAACAATGTTCTGGTCATAAGCCCACTTTTTCTAACCTATTGCCCACTGCCACCTTACTAGACCAGCAGTGTAGCAAGCATGTTAAAAAACAGCACCGTATCTACCTGAATGACTTGAAGAGCTCCACAAACTCAATGAAGCTCATGGTGCTGTCAGACATCATGAGATTCTGGAAGCTTTTGAAACAGCCTTTACCCCGACCGTGCCACGACCTGCTGCTCCACGCACTACAACACACAAAGGAAAGGCAAAATATAACAGGTTCTTGCTTGACAGATCCCTCTGCTTTGAAACGACCTTTAACCTGAATGCAACTGGAAAACATAACATTTCAGAGGGGTCCTTGTCATCCTGCACATACCCCGGCTGTGTCTTTGAACTTCCTGATAGGATGGGAGAGGATTGTGGGCGGGACTGGTTGGAGCCTGCCATGCTGGAGGAGGAGGAAGAGGAGGAGGAAGAGGCCAGCAATCCAGGGCTCCTACTGGCTGAGAGGGAGAAGGGTCCGGGGAAGCTGTCCTCTATGGAGGGAAACATGACTGACATGGTGAATAAACATGCAGGCGATACAGGCAGGGTGCTTTGACAACACAATTTCCTGGCTATGAAATAGAGATGGTATAATAATCTAGCTAATCTATCTAACCATCCATCTATAGATTAGTGATGTTTTTCTGTGAATTTATCTCACCTGGCTCTTCCTGATCCATGCTGTCAGAGAACTCCGGCCCGTTCCGACACAATCCCTCCTTACAGCTCCGTGTTTTCCTGGAAACCATCTCATCATCTGTGGCATCCCCACTGTCCCCCTGTATTGGGGGGTGAAACACACATGCAGTGGTGGCAATGAGCAACTATTCAGTATCAGAAACTAAAGCTGTGTGGGTTGGCTGGTTTAACAGGGATGATAGAAAAAGAGCAAAGTGAACCAGAGGCATGACCTCTGTGTGATCTACTAGATCTTGATCTAACCCATTTGACAGTTGCATCATTGGAAAAAGTAGCAGAAGATAGGTAGCTATAATATCACTGCACTGTGAGGCCCTTGAACTTGGTTTGTACTAACCCTGACAAGGACCTTCTTCTTCTTCTTGGTCTTCTCATTGATGCCCAGAGGGCTGTTTTTCTGGGTGGCAGGTTTCTCCACCCCGCCTGTACCCGTGTTCCACCGCCGTCCACCAAACAGCTCAATAGCATGGGCTAGCGTAGGGCCTTCATACCTGCCATCCTCCTAGCAGAGACACAGGCAAGGTTTATTTGAAGGCCATTGATTAAAATAAATCAAAGTTTACACATCATCCTCTGTGTGCAGAATACATTTTATGACCCTAAAAGCCCCTGAAAAACATTATAAAATTATTTCCAAAACACGCAAAAGATTGTGAAAAACACATCCAAGTTTACCTGATACAGACTGACATACTGCCTCCTCAGCCACTGCAGTCTCTGGTCAGGAAACCTCTTCAACTTCCTGGTTGCGTTCACCAGCTCTGATAGGCCCTTGTGGAGCACCTGTGCCGTGTGATTGGGCGCCACAAAGTGCAGCAGCCTATGAGCAGAGGTGGAACACTTAGAATATGTATTCAATCCAAGTCGAATGACAGATAAACAGTAAATAAAGGAAGTATCTCAGGTGTAGTGAGGGCTAAAAAGTGTATTTCAAAGCAGGGTTCTGGTGGTAACATGGCGCTAACCTGTTGTCCGTGGTGCTGAGACCATAGAGGAGGCTGAGGCCATTCTCCTCCACCGTCATCTGGCTCAGCTTGTTCTGCAAACACACAGCATGGACGTCCACTCCCTGGTGACCCAGGAACACTGCCTGGACATTCAAATAAACACACTTTTAGAAGCACAATCCAACCCATGAATGCCACATAATATTCAAACATATTATTTGTACACCTAACCAAAGAACATCATGCATAAGATTCAGTCATGAGATTCATAAGGTGACACCTCTTGAAATGATTACATATAATGATATCTATAGAGATGTGCACGTTGAATCGCATTGCAACATTGCATTTTCTCATTTGTTTTAAGAAAAATGAGGTTTTAAAACTCTATTCAGCACTAAATAACTTGTTAAGATGGATATTTCTGCACTGCAGATACTAGATTAATATTACAATTTCATCTACAAACCTTCACCACTCCCAGATCCAGCAGGCCCTCTGCCAGTCCGGCCACCACGGTCTGCCCCAGGCCCACAGGAGGCTCCGTGGGGGAAGCCCCTCCACTCTGAGGCTTGCCTGCCATTAATCAACACATTTACGACATGTTTAAAATGTAGTAAAGCCAAAGGAAATTGGATTTCCTTGCCATTGATTTACACATTTTCAGCAACTATAAAACCTATTTATGACAGAGGAAATGGGGTTTAACCTAGCATGGATAAACACAGTCACATCTTTAAAAGGTAATCATAACACAGGAAATATGTTTTTCTGTCACAGATATACACAGTGTGTTCAAAATGTACCGATGACAAAGGAAATGTTCTCTGCAACGCTTCTAGGTTAATTCACTATTTGACAGTTAATTAAATCTCCAACTCCTTGTAAGTAGTGTTCAGGGAAGCACAATGGCTGACCTGTTAAACTGTCTAAATATATAACCAGGCAAAAAAATCATGTCTGATACATCGTAGCATAATGACATATGATTCAATAAAAATGTATCTAACGATAACAAATTTAGATAATCTAGTTATAACAAGGAATACATTGTGAAGGCGATCATCTATCATGGAAGATGATTGCCATTGCAAAGGAAAAGATCCCTGTTGGCAACAAACGAAGTGGTGAATTGATACTGACAAACTTACAGTACATGGCTGTCCTGTTCCTCATAGCCATGGAGAAAATGAATAAAACTGGATTTAAAAAGCCAAAGAATACCTCAGCTAGGACAGTGTTATGTCGATGCCAAAAACCATAAATAATAAAAGCATAAAATTGGAATAGAAGGGGTATGTTGTGGTTTTCGTTGGCCACCATAACAAAGCCAGACCGGCCGCCCTTAGGCACCACCTAAGCCTCTTTCTGAACCAGAAAAAACCTTGCAGCTGTTCTCAACCACTGTGGCTGCCTGAGGGGGGTGTCACCTCACTTGAGAGCTTTCTATTCCATTATATTCTATTCTAATAACACTCAGTCATGTTTTACCCCAGGTGAGTGTGGTGTTGTCAGGCTGTAGCCGCAGCAGGCAGCGGGCTGTGAGGTGGCTGTCCTGGTCGTAGTGGATAACTGTAGCGCCCTGCAGCAGAAACTGGTGTACGTCTGGCTGCAGTGACAACACGTACCTAGGTAGAAGAATACAAGGAGTGACTGTATGTGTGGGTGCATCTGTTTGGCAGTGTGTGTGTGTGTGGGTGTGTGTGTTTGTGTCTCCTACCAGGGGATGAGCTCAGTGCCATGGCTGAAGGCACGGTGGGTCTCCTCAGTCCCCTGAAAGTCCGCCTCCTTCACTACCTGCTCGGATGACAAGTCACCCTCCGAATCGGACAGGTCCCCTACAGAGAATCTACAGGGGGATGCAGGGTGGGTTTCAGAGGAAAGGATGGAGGATGATGGAGGAAAAGGAGTGGTGGGTTGAGGGATGTAGAGGGAAAGGGCGAGAGAGGGAAACCAGGGAGAGGGAAAGACAACAGAAAAAATAAGAGAAGGGCTCATCTGAACTCCAGTTGATCAAAAAGTAAGAAATCTCCTGCATCTAAGATATAGCACAATGACAAATACTCATGGGAACTGGGAACAAGCAAAAAGTTTCATGCATTTTGTCACATTCTTTAACTACTGATCAAAATACTATTCAAACTATATAGACATTAGTGAATAACCTCCAAACTCCTTAAACTCGTATCACCACTTACAAGACATGGTTTGATTCTGGCACCGTCCTAAAAGAGTGGAAACTGGAGCGGGGAGAAGGAGAGAAAGAGGGAGGAGAGGAAGCGTAAGTGGGATAAAGAGCAGACAGAAAGGTCAAGCACATGAAAAAAAAAGGAAAGAACAGAAAAAGAAGAGGCAAATAAACAAGAGACAAGAATCAAGAGGATGCTGAAGGGAGAGAAGGCAGCTTGAACATCAGGCTAGATGGAAAGATATGTTTCAACATGATGTCAGGAACAGAAACCATATTGTAAAACCCTTTGAGCAAGAGTGTTTATTGTTCATCTGATTCCAGTGCTGACAGATTTACACCATGAAATGATCTGTTAAACATTTAGAGCTCCAACGTGGCAGCATGATAGAGTCCAAGAAAACCGTCTAGCAACACAGAAATGCTAATCCAGGTTTCCCCACAAGATTTGTACAAAAGCCACAGGTCAACCCTAACATGAGATGACCATAAATTCTGTGCTCCAACACAGTGTTGTATTCCAGCTCGTGTCATTACCCTCTAGTGTGCTGACAACTACCAGAACGCTAATCCTTCCTGTCCTGACAGGAAACTGAACCTGTTATCTGTTTCTCTGTAACCGAGGTGTTTATTTGAACATCAGCTCATCACAATAACAATCTGAAAGTGCGTTCCCTCACAAGCCCAGGATCTCGTGCCCGTGTCGTGCTTCATGAAAGAAAATTGGAATGACCCAGAACAAGATAAAGGTTTGTTCAGCATCCAGTTTATGTGGCCCCAGATGTTGTAAACACAAAACTAGGATGTGACAGACGACACACACCAGAAAAATGTAGCTTTCCGGCTGAGGAAACCATTGTTTCTGTTGTTATATGAACACAGAACAGATAGCTTGATAAAATATACTTTTATTCTTGAATGGGAAGATGGTTGTCATCGAGCAATTAATGTTGTCATGAAAGTTGAATTGCATGAGACTCATTACATGGCAGCTATCTTAGGTGTACCAAAGGAGATTGCCATGCTACCTGCAGGAACGCTACCACTTCCAATTCTATGATTATGAACTAACGATGCAGTAATCCCATCCTTTACATCTAAATTAGATCTTTTATATCTTCATCTGCATGCATATATATATATATATATATATACTAAAATAGCCGTGTTTCACAAAGTAAGACGCACAAAGCACTTCTCTGCCAACACCCTTTGCGGGACAGGATGTCCAACTGTGTTTTGATTCTATAACAAGTGACCAGCCATGCCAAAGCGAGTAGCCTGCTGCCTGTGTGAATAAGCTCTCTACAGTTTAAAAGCCGTAAGACCATGACATAAGACTGTACGCAGTGCACTCTTTCTTTTACTTTGTCCTCGAGTCATTGCCTGTGAATGAAGAGGAAAATAAAGAATTCAATTTTCGAAAGAGACTTTTGGCTGTTCTTCACAATAGAAACTGTTTCCAATCTGCCTCAAGGGCCCTTAATAGCTGCCATATAATGGAGAGGACTTCCAAATGAAGGTCTACAATCTACACTCGAATCCCAACTTTCATATGAGAGAGAGAGACAGACAGAGCAAAAGAAACAGTCCATATTTTTTTCATCTAAAACTAATAAGAGAAAATGAAAAAGAAAATCAGCAGTAAAGAGAGAAAGGTGAAAACAACTACAGTCTACAAGACAACTGGTTGACCGTGTCCCAGTGTCTTGATGGATTGGGGCACGTGCTACCTGCCATTTGATCTGAGTTACACTCTCGGTCACACCCCAGCTCCTGTCTCTTTCTCCTCTGTGCTACCGTATCAGATAACCCTGGGCCACCCTGGGCAGCAGGGAGGTAGCAAACGTGGGAATCGTCCTTCAGTTGGAAGTCCATCCACCCTGCTGGAGTGTCCTTGAGCAAGACTCTGAATCCCTACCAGCTCCAAGGACAATGCTCTGTAACCCTGTGCTCTCAGACCTCAAGCAAAAAGAGCTTTTTCTCATCAGAAATCAATGGAGTTAAAACACAAACACAAACACAATACAAAAGAAGAAAACAGCGGGTACTGACTGATTGCGGCTGCGGTCCCGTAAGGAGTTGTTCCTGGAGGCTGGGAACGGGCCAGTAGAAGAGGGGCTGGTGGACGGCTCATCAGGGTCTTCAGCCTCCAGACTACGATTACAAGACCTGAGGGAGAAGAAGAGAAGAAGAGGAGAGGAAAGGAGATGAAAACAAAGTACAATAGAAGTGGTACAGAGCATGCAAAATAAAGTAGAGACACAATAGAGTGAAGCAGAACACAGAAGAGCAGAGGAGAGGAAAGGCAGATTATAGAAAGGCAGAAACGTTTAGAAATCACTCCACAATCCAGTTTTCAAGGATGTATTTGGCTGCATCGTCGTACCTGATAATCTGGAGGATGTTGCTGACAGTGGCCTCCTTCTCTGGGACATGAAGACCGTCGGGACCAGACCGGGACAGGAAGTTGTGCTGTCCACTGTAGTCAGACACAAACTAGAGAGAGACAGACAGACATCTCATATATATTTGACAGCTTAGGTCAGATTGAATTTGTTTAGTGCGTTATCTGTATTTTCAAAATAAGGTTTGGGGCTACCAATGCTGCCGCAGCTGTTCTACTCATGCCAGTGTGTGTGTGTTTACCTCCAGTGAGTCTTCTGTATTGTCTAGAGGTGGTTTGAGGCTGATGATGCTCGCTGTCCCATCCAGCGCGTCACTCAGCTCCTTCAGAAAGACCCCGCAGAACGGCACCACCTTTGGTGTAGGAATAGGGGAGAGGACAGTGCATCCCGTTACCACTGGTGCAGTATTCTCAATATTTAGGGATGAAAAAAACATTGATTGATTATCCATTGATATGCATGCACTTTTGAAACTATGGGGTGACAAACTGTACTCACTGAATGAAGTAAAAGAAAAAAAGTTCTCATGATGGTGGATGTACTTCAGTATGTAATTCAGGACTGAACTGCAGGGAAAACTAGACCATTACATTTCTGGACTATGTCCCAATAAAAACAACACCCCACCTTGCATCCTGGGATATTGAGTGCTCTGGTGACGACCTTCTTGTACTCAGAGGAGGACTCGTGCTGAGCCATGGCATCCTTCAGGCCTCTCATGGTCTCGATGTCTGACTGGTCCATAAACTGCCACATCTTCAGCACCTTACGGGACCTGGCAGATAGAAGAAACTGCAGTTGGTAAAGCACATCATTTTTTTGTTAGTGTGCACTCATGACTGTGCGTTTTGTTCTTTACAACTAATAAGAATTAGGGTTGGGTTAAGGGTAAGAATTAATGTTAAATAAGTGGTTATGAGGGTTAACAAGGGTTATGAAATGAATGTAAGTCAATGGAAGTGTGTGTTCCTTCTAACCTGAGTCCAGCCAGGAACTCCATGACAGCATTATAATTTCCCATGTTCCAACAGCATTTAGCCACATGGACCAGGTATGAGAAAACCTCTCTCTTCTCCTCCATGGAGCCCGCTGTCAGGACCAGCCACGTCACCCATGAACTCACCTGTTGGCACAATATTGTAAATATAACGTTACTGTCACTGTCAAACTAACAAGCGATACACCTTAAGGTCCAGTTTTGTCACCGAAAAGGCATTAATGTAAAAAAACATTGTAATTTAAAGTACAGTGGACATACGGTCACTCATTTGTCCATGCATTCTCCTGCACAGAGCTCACACACAAACGCCCTGTTGATACAGTACATTAAAGAAAATGTAGCGTACAAACTGATGAACTTAAGCTGCAACAAAAGCCCAACCAGAGCAACCTGTTTCTCTGGTGGTTAAAACGTCTCACAAGCTTTATTGTTGGTGCATATATTTGATTGAATTAGGTATATGAACATCTTTGACTAAAGTGGCTGTTTGACTTCCAACACCTCTGAATGAAACAAGCTATTACATAGTGTCCACAGTCAACTGATGGTCAGTAATAACTCTTTCTCTCTGTGTGTGTGTAGAAAAGTTAGGGCTTACTTATACTCATATCTCTTTTGCTTTGATGATGGCGACCCGTGTCTACAGTGATACTGTGTATGCACAGATACAAGCCAGCTGGCCACACACTAAGTCCCCCCAGACCCAGACAAACAAGAAAGTATGAGATCAGATATCTATCGGCTGCACTCAGTCTGTGTCAACAGCGCACAAATACAGGGTGCCAAATGTTACCCCGTGAATTTAGTCTATGAAATTAATTTCATTGCACAAAATCCCAAAACACCTCTTTTGAGTTTGCCCACAGAATGCAGAAACAACACTTGTGAGTGACTTTTAATTTCGTAGACTGAATTGAAAATGCCATTTTCATTTTGTAGATGAAATAAGATTGTAGATAAATGAAATTATTGATTTATGTATATTTCTTGCTGTATTTTCATGGCACAAAATCCATTTCATGAAACACATGGAACGCATTCAGTGGCCAAAAAAGCATTCTCTGGACTTGCAAGTGCCATATGCTGTCACTGGCCTAAGTGCATATTCCAACCAATAGATGGTGCATAGGTGCTGCAGAAAGCTTGGCCCTCTTAAAGTGTTTGGCACATTGTGTTGCAAGTGGTAAATATATCAACAGAACTAAAATCACTGAATACTTTATTAAAGTTGAATTTCAAGACAAGGTTTGAAAACATGGAACAAGGCAAACATTATCCAGCATGCAACAACAGCAACAGTGCTGTCAAATAGCCTACCATTTAGAGAGGTCATTTCTTTTAGTTAGGGAATCACTTTTTCAGTTAATTCTGTGTAGGAAAAATGAAACTGAAAAAGCCAAGACAGGAATGTAATTAAACGTTAGTCCAGGATGAAGATGTATAATTGAAACCAAAAGAAATATGGAAAATAATCTATTTTTCAGAAGGTGAACATGGAAAGAGTCAGCTCACTTTCAGCTCTGGACTTTTGAACCCCTTCAGCCAAGCACAAATGCCAATAGACCACACAGTGTTACAGCAATCTAATAACCTAATGCACAACGGAAATAAAGCACCATGCTGTAAAACTTCATCTGTGGAATAGAAACAATTCCGTGGACAAAAATTCACGGGGTAACATTTGGCGCCCCATACACAAGCACACGCACAAAAGAAATGAGAACCAGAGAAGCTTATCTGCATTAATGCTTAGCTTCCTTTTGTATTCTGTGATCATGCAAAACAGGACAATATCAAATATCTATCAGCTGCCTCATGCTCTCTGTGTCTCCCTTTTACACATGCACACACACAGACACACACACTCACACACACACACACACACACACACACACAGAGCAGTAAAAACATCCCCCGGCCCAGAGATCTATTACTGGGTTATGTAAGGATCCGGGGGACTGGCTTCGTAAAGCCCACCACAGTTCGACCTCACAGGGACTAAATAAAGGCACACACACACACACTACATTGCTAAGCTCTTAGCTTGAATTGATTTGGATGTGACATTTTGATTGGATTTTGATTGGATTTTGATTTTGACTGCTCGTCCAACATCTCATTCCAAAATCATAGGCCTTCATAAGGAGTTGGTCCCCCTTTGCAGCTATAACAGTCTCCACTCCACTGAAAAGGCTTTCCACTAGATGTTAGAACATTGCTACAGGAATTTGCTTCCATGCAGCCACAAGAGCATTAGTGAGGTCGGGTACTGATGTTGGCCGATGAGGCCTGGCTCCCAGTCGGCGGTCCACTTCATCCCAAAGGTGTTGGATGGGGTTGACCAGACCAGACGAGTTCTGCCACACCGATCTCCACAATCCATTTCTGTATGGACCTTGCTTTGTGCACACGGGCATCGTCATGCTGAAATAGGGCCTTACCCAAATTGTTGCCACAAAGTTGCTGTATGCTGTATTGAAACCATGAAACCACCAAACTGTGAAAAACAGCCCCAGACCATTATTCCTCCTCCACCAAACAGTTGGCACTATGCGTTCTCCTGGCATCTGCCAAACCCAGATTTGTCCGTCGGACTGCCAGATATTGAAGTGCGAGTCATCATTCCAGAGAACGTGTTTTGACTGCTCCAGAGTCCAGTAACGGCAAGCTTTACACCACTCCAGCCGATGCTTGACATTGAGCATGGTGATCTCAGGCTTGTATTCGGCTGCTCGGCCATGGAAACCCATTTCATGAAGCTCCCGACGAACACTTCTTGTGTTCTTCAGTTCTTGCACTACGCACTTCAGTACTCGGTGGTCCTGTTCTGTGAGTTTGTGTAGAAGGGGTGTACACAGACTTTTAGCCAAGTAGTGTATATACAGACATATTAGATCTGAACATATACACACAAAAACTTACCTCAAAAACAAAGTACTCGGTGTAATCATTCCATAATATCCAAGGTTTTAACTAAGCGTGAGACTCTCCGAAGTCGTTTGCACAGAGCCAATACTCAAACTTGGCTGGAGTCAACAGTTTCATGGTTTGAAAAGTTTTGCTCGATCCAACATGAGTGAGAACTCACATGTTTATATATTCATGTGTGATAGAAGTGCTGGCACAAGAAGGGCTGGGGTTTGGGAAAGTTACTTTAAAAATGTAATCCATTACAGACAATAGCTTGTCTCTATACTGTACTGAGTCAATCATTTATTGGGTTACTCAAACTCAGGAACATAATATGATCATCTGATTACTGTAACCCCATTGATAATAATAATAATAATAATGTAATAAGGTGATGCTTCATTAATCACCCTAGGCAGATTCTCCTTTTGCTTCCATAGCTACAGAAAAAAAAATGCTCTTGGAGCTGGCAGGGATTTAGTGTCTTGCTCAGCG
>CABFOQ010030995.1:0-12885 GCA_900660455.1 Gephyroberyx darwinii
TTTTTCTTTAAGATCATTATTGATCCAATTTAGTGACTAAGTGAGGTGAGAAAGCATGGAACACATGTTTATGGACACATCACCATTCTGTAATATGGCATTTATTCTTGTTTTTACAAAATAGTTTGAAGTCAGCATTCTGTCCTTTTCAAATGTCTGGTTTGAAATGCAAGATCCAACTTCTGGCTTGAGACTGTGGTTGCAGTGTACACTGATGTGCTACAATGTGTCGAAAGCACAAAAGTGAATTGTTAATAAAATTCTTATTTGAGTATTTGTTAAGTTCTGTACTTTCTGGGCCATAGACTAGTTATTCCTAAGAAAGAAGAATATTTAGATTTAATTCATTGCATTGATTAAATTCAAATCAATGTGCAGATTAATGTAGATGATTATTACTCAATTATATATCATTGATATGTAGAATTACATTAATTTTTATTAGTACTATTTACACATTAGGGAGTTTATCTTTTTCAAATCAACTCAATATTTTTGTTTAGGTTATAATTAATTCTGTACTTTTTTCTATTCAAATCTACTCATATTAAATGGATAAGTATTAAGGGTCTCATTTAATTAATATTTACTCAATACCAAACATTGTGAAATTTAATTAATAATATTGCTTGTAATCTGTTGCCTCATTTTTATTGAGTAGATATGGTGTATCTTTTCTTACAGTGTGTGCAAATAAAACCCATAGGAACAACAACAACAAAGTTCTTGAAAGACACAAATATATAATTACACATAATTATATTGCATATGTATTGTTTGCATGGTTAATAATAAATGTGTCCTAAGGTTGAGCAGCACTAATAAAGCGCTCCTCATTATATCAAGGCGGACTCTCTGCTCCCAGATCCACATTAATGACTCTCATATTAATGATGTTCTGTGCTGTGCACTCCTTCCTGATGGCTATGATAAATAATGGAGCATGGACGGGGCCCTTATGGGGCAGGAAGGACCTCTTTACACTTTGCTCACTGTGAAGATGACTTCATACATGTCCGAATATTGGGTCTCAACAAAACTATATAATCATATATGAGTTAAGAGTTTTGTTTTGTTTTGTTAACTTTGCCTTCAACATCAAATAATATTATTATCATTATTATTATTATTATTATAACTCGGTAACTTTTACTCTGAGTACATTTTGAATGAGCTACTTTTTACTTTCACTAAAGTAGATTTTTACGCTAGTCATTTTACTTAAGTAAACTATAAGTAAAGTAAGAGAATGTATAGTACTATATTTTGGTAGATGCCAGAATTTTTCCCTACCCGACACCAGGTGTAGGTAAAGGCTTTCATGAACTGGCTACAGATTGATAGCTGTTGTGTTATGTTATTGAGTGATTTATAAAGAAATTATTACTTTTATCTGAATTATTAATGCACTATAGATAGATATATAGATATATAGATAGATAGAGATAAAGATAGATAGATAGATAGGTAGATAGATAGCTGCACCTGTCCTACAATGACTTCTCCTTGTATATGTATGTAGGTGCATTACTCCCGTTTTGCCAAAGAGGGGATGCTTTTTCAGCAGCATTATTATCCTTAACTGTTTCAGCGTCTCCCCCCAGCTCCCTCCTGCAGGCACACTGGGCTCATGGAGAAGAAAAATCTGTGGTGATATCATTATGCATCTACTTCCCATATATAGCCTTGACCTTTTGTGTATCTGTGCGTTTTATTGCTGCTAAGCGAAAAAAGAGGCAAGCAATTAGAATCTTCTACCTTACTGATATCAATATTAATATCACTACAAGGCAATACATCGATCATTGAGCATAATTTAGAGGAATTTCAGATTCATAGTGTAAGTTATTTAAGGACAGAGGCTACTTGGACATATCATGCAAAGCAAAGCATTGTAGGCATAATGATAGTATAATAAGTATAATAGGTATATAAGAAGTATGAGCATGAGAAAACGTTCAACAATGGTACAAGTCAATATGGAGGTGGTTTTCTGCTCTAACCCACCTAAACTCAGTTTATTGACCTTTTATTTGTGCAATAGTGTTTACCTACTTTTTAGGCCGACATGACTCTTTTTGTTTTTATCTTACATCAGACTAAGTAGTATCAAACTGAAACTGAAAGTTACATGAAGAGAGGGGGAAGAGGCATAAATCTTTCTGAAAATAGAATTGTTTTTTGTTTTAGCTTATAATGATCACAGACTGGAAGTCATCGTTTACTCAGCTTTTTATTTGTGTACATCAAAAATAACCCTTCACAGAAGCATCTAATATAACCAGCACCTTTACTACATGCTCTTTCTTACAGATGAGATGATAAGTGACAGTTTGTCGTGATGGAAGTACAGACGACAGGGGTTTTAGCACCTCCTCACCTCACCCCTTCCTCTCGTCTCTGGGGAAGCAGCGAGCCTTCCCCAAGGAGAGAATACTCCTCCATGGTTTCTCTGCTGCAGCCCCGCCTCGCTGGGAGCGAGACCAGGCCAGAGCAACCCTTTGCTGGATTCCAGCTGAGGTTTTGACAGGCTCTTATCTTCGATGCCTGGATGAAGGAAACCACCCTGTGACTTCCCCTGGGTCAGAAAAGAAGAAGAGTAAAGACAAAACAAGGAGTAACACAAAAAGTTGTCACTTCTACACAATACATCAGCAAAACCATAATAACTCACTCTTTCAATAATTTTTAATAGTATCTTTTCACACATTTTCCAGTGTTACTAAGTGCTCATTTGAAGTGCTTGTTCACTCATAGAGCTGAAATGGCTTTGGGCCTGCTGATCAAAACTATGAAAAATGTTGAAATAACTGGGTGTGGAATTGATTTTTACACTTGCAGTTAAATTAACACTGACGATGTTGCTGTGTAGTGCATTTGAAACCATTTAAGGACTGTGTGCACAAATCACACACGTTCATTAACAGTACACACTTGGTTCCCAGCAGAAACCGAAGCTGCTCGCCCCGTACCTACCGGCAGCAACTGATGGGGGCTGGTTGAGTTTCTATCTGTCTGTGTAGCAAACACACACAAACACACACAAACACACACACACACACACACACACACACACACAAGCACACTCAAGCACTTCATGACCTTGAGGCAGTATTAAGGATCCAGTTAGGGGACTGAAAACAGGGAAAGCAGGAAAGGCTAAGGCATAGCTGAAACATTATTGTTGTTCAAATTTCAAGTTATTACCTTGGACATTCTGGTTTTTTTTTCTCTCCTTACAAACACAAAAAGTTCACTGCTAAATCTTTAGGAAGGATGAACATTTTAAGAGAGTTTGTTATTTCCTCCTGTACACTGCCAGAACACTTTTTATAGTCACATTCTTTTGCTGCCTACCTGTATTTTCAGTAATGGAGCGCTGAGTATAACCTTTAAGATAAATGGGAAATGTACGGACAGCAAATTCCTACAGACTGAGCCTTGTTGTGTGGGGTTAAAATGTACAAGAAACACATTTCATATTTTAGTCATACCTAAGCTGCCACTGTTATGAGTGTCTTGCAATGAGTGCAACAGTAGAATAAACTGAAATTCCTAGATAACCAACATTACAATTGACAAATTGAAGGAGTGCACAATGCATCAATAATAAATAAATATGACAAATATTCCTGTGTATAGAAGCCTAATAATAATATAGAATACTTAACAGTATTATTATTATTTACCAAGACAGGTGTAAGATCATTTGCAAGCAGAGGAGGAAGGTTTTCACTTCAGGTTGAGTTTTCACTTCATGCGGTGAGTGTCTGACGGAGGTGGAGAGGTCAACCCATCATTTGGTAGCCTGGGGGGAGCATGAAAGCCGGGTGGGGGCTTGACCTCGCTGCAGGGAAGGAAAAAAGAAATTAACTAAGAAATTGTACACGCGATCATGTACACATAAGGTGATCAGCATAGTCAACATGACTATGCTGGAGAATATATTCTCCAAATTGTATTCTTGTGCTGCTGTAGCCCTGCAGTGGGTCAGTGTGTTACTCCAGGAGCATGTCTTCCGTCCCCTGCCACTCATCCTGCAGACAAAGAGTTGCACAACAGTTCCCTGGAGCCGTGCTGCTCAGTCAAGGAAAAGAAGACAATATGCAAACAAAGATCAAGCCCAAAGATCAAGCCTGTGCTCATGAGTGATAAAACTTGACTACCCTGAATGTCTAAACTGCAATGTCTGTGCGGCATCTTATACTGACCAGCGTCTCTGTGGGATCAAGTGGTGAATATTTCATAAGGCATTGTGATCATGCAGTGAAAAGTGGATGCAATAAATGGATGATTTGACTTACAGCTGCACGTGCAACATAACGCGCATCGTGTTTACGGCATAATCATTTTGGTGTAATAGGATCTGCCGATGAGCCCTGGTTGGCAAAGTCAGCATCATTATGTCCTGTAAACGCTGCAATGCTGTCACATGCTTTAGTAAACAAGTCAGATGTCAGGCTTGACAGAAGCATGACTGCTGTAGTGAGGGGGAACACGTGGCCTGAGGGTATGCTATGTGGGTTGGTTGTTTCCTCTGGAGTCATGTCCTTCACTGTTTCTGCATTCACCTGGATATACTGCGCATTAGAGTGTGTGTCAGCAAAAAATCTGTGAGGCAGCGAAGGCTTAAAGCAAATACATATTAATTTTCCCAGCACATATATAGAAAAAAAAACAACTCCTCCCGAGACTCAAAGCATGCCCTTTCTCCTCTCCCTCTGCACAAACACTCACACACACACGTTTACTCCACATACTTTGCAGAAGCTGTGAGCAATTCCCTACCGAACACAACCCTTTCCTTTTGCTATTTCCCCTCAAATGCACCATCTAGCCTTCACTCACCATCTTCAATTTTAACTTCCTCTGCTCTGCTACACCGCCCCTCTCCCTCCAAGCCACCTCAATGGGCGCCAAGCAGCCACAGTAGTGGCTTGATCCTGGCACTTATAAAAGGAGCTCTTTGATAAGCCTCGGCTAGCAGCAACACAAGGGAAGCAATCAGAGACACAAACTCAACTGGAGATGAGGCGTCTATAGTAGTTACTGACAAATTTTCTTATGTTCCAATTCTAGAAACATTCTCAGAAATCCAAACCTTAGTGATATTTTCAAGCCTAGCCACACCCCAAGGATGGGGTTTATGTTGAGTTGAGAGATGGGTTGTATATGAGGAGGCATCCTCTTTTTTCCAAAGAAAATAATGAATTGCAAATTCAACTATTTTACGACGACTTCGAGACTGCTAACCCATTGGGATCCAAAAAAGGTGTACACAAACTAGGGGCTGTAAATTTTACATTGAGAAATTTTCCACTGAAGTTAAATTCATCTTTAGTCAACATACATTTGTGTGCACTTTTTCATGCCCAAGATATTAAAACTTATGGGTTTAACACCATACTTGAGCCAATTGTCTATAATCTGAAAGTGCTTGAAACCGACGGGATTGGCGTTCCTATATTCAAACATCCTGGTCATGGCAGCATTCTGCAAGTCACTGGAGATGACCTTGACATACATGGATTGTTCGGGTTGAGTTGTTTAGTGCTCAGAATTGCTGTCATTTTTATGTCTTTGAAAAAGAGCATTTTCAAATTGTGTTTTGTGAAGATGATCAAAGTGTGATATTGCGAAAAAAGACATGCACAAAGAACATTGCCATACTATGCAAACAAATCTAACGCTACCTCATGTATATGGTGTGAAGGGTGTGAAGGAGTTGCACAGTTTGAGGTAAAACTCATACTGCAGTATGTGCAAGAGAACTTGTTAACTGCTAAAGATCTGGCTGGTAGAATACAGTCATATAACTATGGCTACACCGAGAAGAGAAATTGTCCTCCTGCAGTAAAGTTATTTGATGGAAGTAATGATTTGGGCCTGAATGCCATACAATCCTGGTGTTTATTGTGCAACATGCCACTGATATTTGGTGATCTACTGCAGAGAGATGATAAGTTCTGGCATCTTTTAATGTTGCTTCTACAGATAGTGAATATTGTGTTTTCTCCAGTCCTAACAGAGGGTATGACCATCTATCTGAAACACATTATTGTTGAGTATCATCAACTCTTCAAATACTTGTTTCCTACTAGAAATCTCTCAAAAATATCCCAAAGACATTGGCCAAGTGCATTTAAACCAACTATGCCACCTTTTTAAGAGGAAGTATGGTCCTCTGGCATACAAACAGATACTAAAAGCACAGGTTCTTTGATGGAGCAACTGGATAAAAGCAATAAGGCCAAACAACATTTAATAAGTAACAATTAATTTATTAAAATACATAAATACACAATTACTAGTCGTCTGGGAGGCATTGGTTCCCAAAGGGCCTAAAATGGGGTAGTAAACACAAGACAAATACATTTCAGTCTTAAAAGGAGAACACATGACTAAAACCCACAGCAACCAAAAGTCTGAAAAGACACCAAACTAAAACCAACACGACACAACAAGTCATGAAAATTGAATGTACGAGCTTGCTTAAAACTATCCAATAAAAGTCACAATAAGAAAGCCTAAAACCAGCCCTAGTCTACAGGAACACAGATCAATAAAAAAATCACTCAATACCAGCTCTGGGACGCCAAAGCCACACAGACATAAAATGGCCAATTTATAATCTACACAAACATTTAAGGTAACAAAAAGCCAAACATTTAAACTATGTACTTCTAAAATCTCAACGTACAACCCCATGGTGGTGTGATGGCGTCCCAGCATTCTTGCCAAACCCTAATCTGCCGCAATGCTGCCTCAAGGCCTTTTTATAATAGCAGACACAGGTGAAATCAGTCAAGGCAAATCAGAAAAAAGTTCTTAACATAAAAGTCCTTCTAGGACAGGGGTACCTTCACTTAAGGTGTTAGATGACAGTGAGTTGTTTTACTTTCAACCATCTGATGTTCAAATGGCTTATGGAACAACAGATTCCTCACCCCACAAGACGTTCGCCGTATCGCCGTTTTGGAGATACTCTGACCCAGTCGTCTAGCCATCACAATTTGGCCCTTGTCAAAGTCGCTCAGATCCTTACACCATTGTAACGAGATAATCAATGTTATTCACTTCACCTGTCAGTGGTTTTAATGTTATGGCTGATCGGTGTATACACTCCTAATGAAAGTCCGCTTTGACAAAATGGATTTTTGTAAGGATGATTTGTTGCCTTTTGGTGATTGTTTAACACTTGAAAATAACCAGAATTATCCATTTAACCTAGAAACTATTTTCCTATCATCTGGCACCATACTGATTGATTCCCAAATTGATTTCTAAAATCAACTTTTAATGCATCCAAAATTAGATTTTGTTCGAATCAAATGCAATTAGAATCGTCATTGTTAAAAATTTCACCTTCAAACAAATCCCAACTTTTGGAGTAGAAGCATTGATCTGGGGTAAAGGAAAGTACACTCCAATCTTCAATTCAAACAGTTACAGAATAGTTTACATAAATTTCACTAGGTTCAAACAATGTTTTGAATGAGTTTTGAGTGAGTTGTACTTTTAGGCACCTGAATTTGCTGCTGTTCTCCTAGCAGCAATACAATTTATTGAGGGAACAGAAGTCCAAATATCTTCAAAACCATCTAAATATGTCATGTCTCACCACTGTGAATAATTCAGAACTTGACCAACTCAAGCGCCTTTAATAACACAACTCACTCAATAGTGGACCAGTTGATAAGATGTTGGTTAGAATCGATTGGTAGATTCCAGATGATGGTGAATTTTGTTCTAGGTTGAAAATGGCTAGAATTGCTACCATAATGGTTGATTTCTCAGTGTCTTCTGTCAGTGACTGCTTAATACATTTCTAAGCCATGGACATAATTGTGTTGTGTTGTGTTCTTCCTGTTTCATGCAAACTTTGTTAGGAAACTGACACAAAAAGGTACAACTGCACATGTACAGTATATTAATAAGGTAAATTGACATGGACACTTAACAGTACATTTAGCTGGGAAAATTCCACGGCTCTAAAAAGGATGAAATAATACACTATTGAAGAGTACATTTTATTTAACACTGATTGGAATTAATTGTAAATCAACACTTCACAGTGTGAAATAGGAATAGCACTTGAAGGGAGTAAATTAGGTTAAACACTGGCAGGAGTTAATTGAAGATTTACAGTTAGTGTTAGGTTGGAATAACAGCAATGAGGAGTCAATGTATGATTAAAATAGCAAATTTTGAATGACACTGATGGGAGTAATCCTTTCATTAACATTTAGTGTTAAATAGGTTTAACACTGGTGAGGAGTAAATACATGAAAAAGTACATTTTGTTCAACACCAAGAAGAGTAAATGAACTCTTGGTGTCAAATGGAAATTACACTATGGGTGTTATTTTCTCATAGTGTAAAACTTTATTAACATTACTCAGTGTGGTGCAGTGTACAATTTCTACTCTAACCAGAGTAGATTTGACCCAACACTTCAACACTACGTGCAGAGTTACTTTAACACCCTGTGGATTAGGACTTATGTTCACTTATTTAGTGTTAAAACAAACTCTGTAAGTGTTAATTAACACTAGAAATTTTACTGTGTACTGTTTGCTTGTGTGTCTGTGCTGTTGTTTTGTTTCTTTGACCTGTTAAACTTTTCTCTTAAAGAAATCAAATTCTTAAAAGTCTTTTTACCGTTTCAAGTTCAATGTTTCCCCTTGTGGACCTCTGAAACTCTTCGAAACACATTTTGTTCCCACTCCCCATCTCTTTGTGACCAGGGAAAACAACAAAGTGATTGAGTGCTTTTGAGCTGCGTTTGGATGTGGCTGATGCCTGGCCTCAGTGCTACTGAGGTTGTGGTTTCCTGTTCTTACCTTGCCCTCCCAATAGCCCGCTTATTGTATTTCAAAAGCTTTAATCTCCCATCGCTGCAATTCACCTGACAAAACTCCCGTCTACAAAAACCCATCTAAGCTCTTTTAATAACAATTAATGTAGGAGGAGTGAAAATCGAGTTCACAGCACATTTCCATTTTCCAGTTCTTGTTTCCATTTCTCATGACACCACGAAAAGAATACCCTCACACTTTCTAGTCATAGATTCAATTATTTGTGGCTAGTGTGGGTTATTGTCCAAGGGTAGAAAACAATGCTTTATATCAATAAGCACATAATAACAGTTTTTACAGGTGCATGGGAAAGAACAACCAACACAGGGGCAATCATTTTTAAATTATATGATTCATGATGTGGAGAATGGTGACTTTAATACATGTGTCAAAAATAAAAGTCAAAGAAATATTTAAAAAATGTCCACATTGTCCATAGTTCAAATTTACATCATCATCACTATCTAACAAGACAATAAATACTCAAAACTGCATATGGATTGAGGCTAAAGGTACACCTGCAGTGGTGCATACACTTTTGAAATTTGTTTTATGAAAAGTGCATTACAAATAAAATGTTGCGAAATAGCAAGACCAAAGCAATAGATAGATCAGGCTGGTCCATGTAAACAGTGGATAACTGTGGCTTACAGTGGATTTCTGAGATTTCGGGCCTACAGAGAAAATAAGAGCGTCATCGATGTAGCCAAGTGCAACACAAACATGAGATGTAACAACATGGCAAATTGTCATACAATAAAACACGTAGAGCAAACAAAAATTGGAAAATACATCATTAGGCGAGTGGGAGGCAGGGGAAGCTGATACACGCCGACACATCTGGAAGGGAGAAAGACAGAGAGAATTAATTATTAAAAAAAAACAACTGAGGTTGCTGTCTTCATTCATCATAACGTGTGAGAGTTTGAAGAAAACATTCACTCTCACATTGGAGGAGTCTCATTTCTCGGTCTATACAAACTCTCAACGTTTGGCTCTCGACTCTCGACGTTTGGCTCCAATGAAACATCGTGTCACCAAGGTGTCTCATCACATTGCCTTATTCAAGGATGCAGGAGCGTAGTTGGCAATTAGTCTTGCCTATAAACTCTGGGCCGCAGGGGCAGGAATGAAGGTACATAACATTTGTAGAGCAACATTTGACGCATCATTTGATCTGGCACTCCTTTGGAGTAACATGACTTTTGAAAGTGTAATACAACTGTATGCACTCAAGGCACTTTGGATTAAAGCGACCTCCATATAGGAGACACTTGTGGAAGAGTTGGGAAACCCACTGCTGAAAGAGCAGATCCAGAGAGATGACTGTTGATGGTAATAATTCAAAGATTATGGTCATGATATCATGGTGTAGGGTTTTAGCAGAGTTGTTACACGTGTTCTTTGATGAGATCAGCGAATTATCCTTATTGAATTACAGGGAGGACAAGGTTAAGCCTGTTTAAGTGTTTGTTTCAAAGCCCTAGAGATCTGTGAGTAGCATGAAATTTACTGCTGCTTTAAGATGCAGTTTGAAATATCTTGGAAATCTTACAAATGAAGAAGGAAGCTAAAAGCCTGCCATAATACATCTTTATATTGCTTTCAAAATCTGGTATCCATTTAAGGCACACAACAAAAATGCAGCTCAGACCTTGAAAATCTTTTTCTACCACATGTAGCCAATCAGGGCCTCCAAATGTCCTGTCACTGGTAAAAGACATTTCGCCAAGACCAATCAATGGCAGTACAACTGTGACATTGACACTCATGGATTCCCTCCCTGCACTCTCCAGCAAATCAA
Organism: Gephyroberyx darwinii; assembly: GCA_900660455.1. NCBI lineage: Eukaryota > Metazoa > Chordata > Actinopteri > Trachichthyiformes > Trachichthyidae > Gephyroberyx > Gephyroberyx darwinii. The sequence goes on from CABFOQ010030995.1 coordinate 10,663, forward strand.
GCAAAAGAAAACAGCCCCACTGATATATACCTCAGATGCCACTGCAGTTAACTCCCTCTCCATGTTGTGCCTCTTGCTCCCCCCGCGCCTTTCTATTGCTGGTCTCCCCCTCTTTCTCATCTCTCTTTCATCACTATCGCTCTGTGTTTGTCCTCTCTGGTGTGTATTGATCTCTGTGGTTAAGAGATTTTGAGATTTGGGGCACAGCTATCTGACTGGCAGGTACAGCAGGCAGCTGTGAAGAACAAACACTGGCCCCCTAAACAAACCCTAAAACCAATTTAGGGCTTGTGTGCTTCCTCATATAGGCAAACTCCATGTCTGTTATGAGGACTACAAAAACAAAATAGGCAAATATGCACTGCCGGCACACCTGGTATGTGAGTTATTTGGGTTGCATGTTTCACAGTCCACTTAGAGGTAAATTAGAGAGCCAACTGGTAATGCCGTAACTTTGTGGCTCAAGTTTAATGATGACGACGAGACAGAAATGCGGTATAATTGGTGACATGTCAAGTATAGTTGTGACAAATAGTTAGGCCTCCCGCGCATTGATCCATCTCCATTCTCCACAAGGACTCAGTGTAGCACAAATACATTGTCTAAGCCTGGGGACACACTAGACTTTTAACTTAAAGAGATTTCACAGGGTTTTTTTCTCAGTCGTAAATATGCTCACTAGACGATTAGGCAAGGATGGTATTTCACACGCTTACCGATATAACTGAGATTATCCTGCTGACTTGCATGAATTTACATGATCCACTGTGAATCAATAAGTGGCAACGCACGCAACAACGCAACAAGCATTAATAAGCACTGAAGAAAAAGCCTAAATGAATTCAGGTGAATTCCCAATATTATCTCTGCATTATTATAATTATTTATTAAGATAAATAAGATACATAAAATAAAGATAAATATAACTTTTCAATATAACAATACATTGCCTCATCTCATTGGCTGTTGGCGGTCGGCACTCTTGGATTGCACTTGTGATCTGATCAGACTTAAAGATCAAACATTTTGTTTTCATGTGATCGGGGTGGCTCAGATCAGCCGACTGATGTGGTTCAGATTGAATCTGTAAACCTTTCACAATACCAGATAATCTGGGTGGACCAAGCCCACCGAGCCTCTGACCAGGGATTCCCCTTCCGATTGTCGGGATGTCCAAATAAGGTGTTAATCCGATAGTGTGCCTGGAGCCTTAGCTTTCCATCTGGGTAGTTTAGACTTCATTATGTCCAATTATCGTCCCCCTTCCTGTCCAGAAAACAACAGCAAAAGCAGAATAGTACTCAGAAATATCAGCCTTATTGCAATACTACCCTTTATATATTTGATGATTTGCCTGATGATAAAAATTGCTTGATGATGGCTGGCTACACCAAAGACACCCCTGTGTTGGTGTAGCCAAAATGACAAACACAATCATCATATTTCATATGATGATTGTGTTTGTTGATCGTCGACAAACTTTGTCATTTTCTTTCGTAGTTTACCATTCATCACTCTAAGGGATGAAAATGTCAAACAAATGACATCACTGCTGCACATAGATTTTATTTCACCCAAGCAGGACCCTTAATTTGATAAAAACCATGAAATCAATATCTAAAAAAAGACACCAATAAGAAATGGTGTCAGCGCATTCAGGCGGAGACACGGGTTATTGACACACAGAGAGGGCAAAGAGTGGAATAAAGTAACAGCAGAAGAGAGTCAATGTCAGTAGGCGCTGAAGCAAGGATACACTGCCACCCCTACAAGTGGTCTTTGCCCTTTGTCCTGTGTGACTTGCCACCTCGGCTATTCATTGGGAAGCAGAATAAAGTTTTGAAACAGTTCTCCCTCTAAATCTATAGTTTGATGTTTCATCGGTGTCACACAATTCAAGCTGTTGGCTCGTGTGTTTGGGTCTTGGCAATGATTTTCATAATTAACACCTTTTTATATGAGACGCTGTTCATATCTCTTGGCATAGCAAGTGTTTGACTGGAGTGTATATAGCATGTGTCACCTTTGTGTGCGTGTGTGTACGCGCGTGTGTGCACATGTATGTGTGCATACATCTCTAGAACCCACCTTCAGGAAAAAGAAAAGGTTCCCTTCTCTACAGCTCCATGTTTATTTTTAGAGGCTGGATGCCGATGAGAAAGCGAGAAGGAGAGAGCGAGGGAGCGAGAAATGGCGTCAAAAGTAGAGAATATGAGGGACAGC
>CABFOQ010030996.1:5875-33343 GCA_900660455.1 Gephyroberyx darwinii
AGAGTCAGTGGACCAAAATAGGACGCTAATGCAAACACACACACACACACACACACACACAGAGCAAACAGGTCAAACAGGTGAAGATATTGAGTTGTCACGGCGACCACCCAAGCCAAGGCCCACTCTCATAGTTACTTAGTAACCTGTCTGAGTCCTTCATTTGCATCAGGGTGTGTGTGTGTGTGTGTGTGTGTGCCCATCACTAATCTTCTCCTCATAGTGTGTGTGTTTGTGTGTGTGTGTGGGGGGGAGAGGTTGCCCAGGTAACCAGGGACCATTGAGGTTTATGAATGTTCCATTATAGCCAGGACTGTTCCTGGTGGTCAGCCCAAATGATCCTTCTCCCATTTCAAAGCAGACAAGACACGGAGCAGTCTGCTGGGTAAAGCCTAGACAGACAACAGAGAGTGAGAGTAAGAGACAGAAAGTGCTTACCCCAGCTGTATGCTTTTATTCTTTCCAATCCAATAGTCAGAGTCTGCCTTCTGTCAGAGGCTATTTTTGTTTCAGTTCAGTATGAAATATTCCAGGTCCATCCTTCCATCCTTATCTGATGAATTGCACACATGATCAAATATTTGGCAGGGTAATAGGACTTCTAACCAAATAGACAGTCTCCAGGGTTGCAATAATCAACTAAAGCCAGTAAACAAAGGCAGTTCCCTAAAACATATGCATGATGACAGGTGGAGTTAAAACAGGCTTAGGGTCGGGGACATTGACGTCACTGGGACCCTGATCTTGACACATGCGTCACCTGCTTTTATACTAGCTGGATACGCAAAGTAATTGGCTCTAATCGCTGGGCTACCACAGACCATGTGTGTGTGTCTGTGTGTTAATGTTAGTCTGTTTATGGAGGAGCCATATTTGCTGAAAGATCAGAGATATATTACTGTGTCACACAAAGGGGACACCAACAATATGTGTGAGTGTGAACACACATAGATGTTTGTATTGTATGTGTGTGTGGGGGCCGTGTAGTGTCTTATCAGTCCAGAGACCTGTTCCCATGTCACACAAAGGAAGACTGGCAGCTGGCAGAGCGGGATATCAACAATCCTCTTTTTCTAAAAGGCCTGATGAAATCTCTTGCCGAAGGTGTTCAACAGGAACAAGAGGGCTAACATGAGTTCAAACCTTGTCACAGTTGATCATTAACACCAAACTAACTCTATATTTGTACCTTTAAGGGAGGACTCATATTAAGACATGCCTGCTGGTCCCACACCCTTTAAATACACTGCTGCAGTAGCACCATCCAGTCAGATGCTGATAGGGAACTTCCTCTGCTTCCTGAGCTTGGGAAATACCAGTCCCCTGTGTCATGAAACGGCAACTACATGTCCGTACCACCAGTAGTTATGTCAAGCAACAAGCATACAAAGTCTGCCTAATCACCTGGTGTGATTGGTTACCACTGGTGCACAATACAACCATTATGGTTAGTGCCCACCTCCTAAGTTATTACTCCATGATTACTGACAACTAATGCTACATGTAATTTACTGGAGAAACAGGGTTGGTCAGGTAGCTGAGTGTGTGTTTTGGTGTGGGCACCTTTGCTGCTGATTCATCTTGATCACTCAATAAAACAGTGCCTTAAAGAATGTTGGTCCAAGTGAATCATGTGTTTAAACAGCCTAAACAATATATAGAAAAAGGATTTGCCCTGTAGGACCTGAACGCGTCATTATAAGAAATGTACATCATAAGTAACATACCATCATATCCATTTGCCATGGAAGTCTGACTGTATGTCTGCCCTTGGTTCACACGCAAAAAACATATGTGTAGACGTAAGTCATGCCGGGCAAAATACCTCAAAATCTGATGTAAGGCCATTTCCCATAGTCTGTGGGCATAAAAGTACCCCTAGGGCATAATGACACAGTGTTGCCGGAGCACTGTAGTAAAATAAAGCTAAAATAAAACTGAGCAGAGCATTTCATTAGACCGGGGGAATTAAGAGCTAAGGGAAGGCTATATTAGAAAGCTCATGCCCTGATGATGAAACCTGAAGAATGACTCACTGCGAGTTAAATGGTAATTTTAAGTACTGAACACAGCGCTCATCTCTCTGAATTACACTCCTAATCAATAGCGGAGCATCCCTGAAACCTCCCCCGTCTGGGATTTGTCTGCATCGATTAAAAGTCTGGAAAGCTGGAAACTTTCCCTTTTTGGCACGGCCAATCAATCTTCTTTATACATGAGCATGAACTTTTGTAGATCCTAGATTAAGGGTAGCGAGTAAAGATGTCTTTGAAACCATGAGAAGGTCAAACTTTTTAGACTTGCACAGACTCTGTTACAATTTTGTAACTGCCTCTTTCTCTGAGCCCAAGGTCTCATACTCTTTTAGTTACCACTCTGTCTCCAAGCTCAGTCACTTGTTCATAATGTGGGATGAATGGGGCATCCTGGTGGCTCAGGTTGCTTATTTTCCTGTTTCTCTTTATTTACAGCTAAACCAATAAATGACATAAAGAGGCTGGAGTGTCCACTTCCCTTAAGAAAAATCAATCATGTGGAGTGTATGAACCTGCAGAAAGCACACAGAGCTCGAGTGTAGAATGAGAGAGGCAATGTAATGATGATACATGCATTACCAAAAATACGGCACGTTGCCATAAACACTGATCATTGGTTATGGCCGTAGTTTGGCAGCCAAAACCCATTGTTTCTGAGAATGTATTCAATCCGTGGCCAGCATGACCATATGGTGATGCAATGGGATGCCATGAATCAAAACCCAATCATAATGTATCCAATATGTCTTTCGCTCACCCAGATCTGTAGTTTAATCCTCTTGTCATTGCGGAAGACAGTCTTGACCTTGAAGTCGATGCCCACTGTGCTGACGAAAGCAGAGGTGAAGGAGTCGTCTGCGTACCGGAACAGGAAGGAGGTTTTGCCCACACTGCTGTTGCCAATGATCAGCAGCTTGAACATGTAGTCAAAGTTCTGGTCCGCCGCGTCCTTCTGGGACGGCTGCTGCTGGAGCCGCGAGTCATTTGATGCCATCTAGACAGGAAGGAGAAATGTAAGATTGAGGCTACACATCATCATGAAATCAAAGCTAACCTAACATATGACAGTTGCCAGTTGCTTTTATGAATCATTGCTAGCACACAACTTCACCCACCACCAAGGTGCATGGAATGGGCATGTAACACTGAGAAAGACTAGGCTTTTAGATGAATTGTTTTACAAAGGCCACTCCCGAAACACAATAGTTCTACTAATAAAGTTTTGTTTTTAGTACTGCAAGTGTTGCTGCAATTTCCTCCTTTCCAGCACAGATAGGAATCAGTGCAAACCATTACTTGATTAAAAGGTGGTTCCTGGAAACTGAAAAAACAGCACTTGAGAGTAAGTTTAGAGCACCTCAGACTGACATAAAGGGGAGCTACACCATCTGCTTCATCATTCAACTCAGCATCATCTCTCCCCAGGGCAGTTATGAGATTACCTGCCATTAGGCCTCTTTGTGTCAGTCATCCAAACAATGGGAGGAGGAAGAGCAGCCATATAGTTTGAGTGTGAAAAGGGGAGTGGCACCCTATCCGCTGCCTCTCCCTGGTGAGACTTGTCTCCGTGGAGACCAGATTAGGACTCAGCTGCCAGCCAGACCCATTAGTGGTCAAGGCAGTTGGTTCACTCAGCTTTAAACTGGCCAGATGGAGATTTCCAGAGCAGGAGATAGATATCTATCACACTACCAGAGAGGGAGAGGGAGGGGGAGAGGGGAGACGAGGAGAGGAGAGGAGAGGAGAGGAGAGGCTATTGTGTGGATTAGAGTAGCCCTGCCAAAACCTGTACCTGCATGTGCCCATGTTTATTCTCACAGTAATTACGGAGTATGTGTGAGAGTGAATAAGTGGCCCTCACTTATACACCAGCGGCTTCATTTAGTTGGTCTTTGTGTGTCGGTTTAAAAAAAATGTGTCCAATATGAAATTGGGTAGCATGCAGATGAATGAGAAATGATGCATTTATTATTCATTTTGCAGTTCAGTATTTCCTGGGGGTGTTAGATCCTGCTGCACTGCAACGCAGAACATTTTCACATTATTAGTGAGCTGGAATTTACCAGACACACAATGTACTCAGAATTTATATGTACTACTGGAAAATATAAGCACATGCTGTCTGATGAAAACCTTGTAACTCTGAAAAGTAGTTATAAAAGTAGAAATTTAGAAAAACATATTGATGGCCATGAAATTAAAAAAAAAAAATTACAAGTTTTGGACAGGCCGTATGGGTGATGGGGTCATGCTCCATCTAAAAACACCACTTAACCTTCAGTTCAAGTAAAAACATGAAAATCAGCTAATTGGAGTTGCAAGGTATTTCTGTGATCGCTACAATATACACTCTAAGGCATGAGGCAGGCTTTCAACATGCAGTAGCCTGTGTAATCTTTTGCCATGTGTACTGGCTGATGTTGTAATAAGATGTTACAATTTGCTGGCAAGGAGAAGACAACAATCTTGCACAACTTCAATGTTGAATCAGAAGCCTAAGCACCTAAAACACAAAGTCTCCTCTGGATATTACAAGTGCTGCTTTCTAGAAGAAATACCAGAATACCATTTTAAATCACAACTCTGGACTAATCTCTCAAAACATTGGCTGCACAATCCCATATCACATGACACCTGGGCTGTGAGGGTCTTTGAAGGCCTAAAAACTTACATATCCCACACAATGGATCCATCTAGAAGAAATCGTGTTGTTTTCTAATTCCCAGTCTCTTGCCAGCACAGCCCAAGCCTGAGGTAAACCCAGTCACATGTCAAGTTTGCAGAGAAGCTCAGAGAGTCTGCAGGCAAATAAGAAGGCCCTATACTGCCTTATGTAAACTACCTTTTACCGTTTTAAATTACAAGGCCATAAACATTAGCTTCATGGCAGACAGAGTTTAATGGATGTTGTTTTCCCATTACTGTGAATTAATGTTGTAGCTTGTTGTAACTTCCCGCAGACAGACAGATACAAAGTCTGTAATGATGTTTGGAAGCAGTGGAGCAACTGGGGGGCAACAACAAGGCCTTAAACATACAGCGGCCTACTCAGCAGGTGATGAGGTTGGTAAGGAGTGCGACACCACCATCCGCCATTATACTAGGACATACATCTCTGAGGGGGCAGGCAAGTCCCGCTCCCACCCAAAGAAAAAACTATCCTCCATGTAGTGAAGATACCTATTCACTGGGCGGCAGCCGGGATGAGAATGGGAACCTCTTTCATAGTACACTGGAGTAGCATTATCTTGAGTAAAACAAACAGAGGCCATTATAGTGAATAGGACCTGATGGTGGTGCAGACAGGTCCCTCAGCTGGCACTGTTTGCTGAGCATGGAGTCAGGCTTCCTGATAGACAGGAAATGGCCACTATTGATTAGTTGGCAGCTGTCACATCTGTTCCCTCTGGCCACAAACAAAGATGGGCTGCTAAAACTGGGAGATTAGCTTTTATTTTGAAATTATAAAATATCAAACACCAGCTCCCTCTATGCCAACTATATTGAATATTGCACACATCTCCAGTTTATGAGTCTGTGCAGAACCAGGTAGGAGTTGCTGGGCAATAGTTTGATAAACAAATATACCTATTGAAATAAAACAACTATTGAAAAACAAAACATGTTGGGGGGTTGATAAACGTGTAAAATAGCCACGCGGATGTTAAATTGTGTGAACGTATTTCTCAAGCAGAACATTATCACTTGCTGGTGGAGGAAGCAGCTGGAGGCTGGACTGAAGCAGGAAAAGAAAAACACCGGAGAAACTTCTTCAAACTCACCTTCTTGCGTGAGAAGGAAACGTCCTGATCAGTGTCCGGCGGTGGGATCTCCCGTCCAGCGGTGTGATGGTGGTGAAACTAAATCTGAAGTCTCCTTTTCCGCTCCACCAGCAGCCGACGCGCTTCCCTCGACAGTTTTCCTCTCGGCGTTTTGCGGAATGGAGCAGCTCCCGGATCTCGGTTGTGTACAGAGCTGCTGTCACTGTTACTGTGGCTCCCTCTGTGATACAGCAGGGTAGACAGACAGTAGCTGAGAGGCTGTCTGCGATGCGTGTGCACGTGAGCGCGGGCACCACACAAACACACACGCCCTTAAGAAAAATCACTATTATATTCTATATTCCTTTAGAAGGATACATATAGTACCTTCTAAATATAATATAGGTTTGCTATGGTTCTTTTTTGTAAGGGCACACCTATTACTTACTAGAGATATTTTAAGGATGACGTTACTGTGAGGAAGAATTCAATAAAATAAAAATTCAAAAGAAAAAGTGTGTATTTGTAACATTAAGCTGGATAGCACACGGTGCTTCCATAAATGAGACATTCTGTTTCCATCTCAGTATTTTATGCTCATGCCTCCACACCAGAGATGCCTAATGAAGTAGAAATGTGTTGGGAGAATTTCAGAATGAACCAGTAACAGTTCATGTTCATTGGTGCAGTAACAGTAAAAAACCCACACACACACACATGAAATTCATTTCCTTGCGTGGGACGAGGAATGAGGATGGTGGAACTTGTCTAGTGCAACTCCAGAACACTTCCTTTTGTTCCTCGTACTTCCTCATGTTTTACTTTGCACATTCATAGTGGAGGAATTTCAAAACAATCGACAACGTGTCGACATGCACACACATGCAATGATTGTTCAGCATGTTTTTTTTTTATCTCATTATACTCACCAACAACTCCTGTCACTTTGCCATGTAATGCCACAAGATCAAATCAAATCAAATGAAAGGACAAAAAAAGATGAGCGGACAAACTTGTTCTAGGACTAAACAAGGTTCATTTCCTGATGCCATTGCAGCCTGTCTGACAGGTCAGCTAGAAAGAAAAGACCCATTGCATTCCCCGGGAGGGCCCTGAATGAGAAATTGGTCTACATCCTCCAGTGACTTGGATTGACTTCCTTCTAGTCTTCAAAATGACAATAAGGCACATTAATAGTCAATAAAATAAAACAAATTATGATCACAAGTAATTAAAAGTTTATATTTGTCAAATGTACATAATATGAAAGACAAACCCAATTGTTTTGGTCAGTGCAATGATCATAAAGAGAACTTGATGTGTTTAAGAAAGACTCTACCCTTACTACCTCCATTTCCTGCTTTTTATACTGACACTCTTTTGGTTTCCATCCAGAGCTCCATTAGTGCTGATATTGTAGCTGTAATAGGCACAGTGCCTCTCTCACCCTGCAGCTAGCCAACAGAGCACTGTTCTCTTATTCAAAGCTGGTCCTCTCAAAATCTGATGTGCGTCACTGGTAATCAAGTTAAAACCTGCCTATACCAAATCCAGGCATTGTCTATTGGCGCAACAGTGCCAATCAATAAATATGCAGTCAGTTTCTATCCAAACTAATAAAACAAGTGGAGCGGATGGGAAAAGCTGTGTGCATCAACAGAGGCCAGAAATGCTCATCAAAAGAGAAAGATTGATTTGATTCCAAATTTGGAGATTGCAGTGGGCTCACTTGTAAGAACATTCACAGCTGTTGTTTAATCCCAGAAATTCAGTATTAATTCAACAAAATTGACAACTCTGACATAAACTACCATCACAATGTTATCTGCATATGTGAAATGTCACAAGGGAATTGCAGTAGGCTGTGATCACTGATGGATCTACAAACTTTCCGTCATTACACCTCTGTTGAAATATCTCCCCCTGGTGGAGATACAAGTAATACCATGCCAATACATGGCATGAGGTTTGGTAAGTGGTGTTTCTATATTAAATCTTTTCACAAAAAATATTGAATATTGAAATTGAGGATGAATGGACCAGTGTGAATTAATGCTTAAGATGGGTTATCATAATTATTCTATAAAACCAAAAAACAACATAAATTTAAACAATATTAAGTGTCCCCAGTGATGACTGGGCCATTCTGGTGTATAAGCCGCATCTCTAAGCATGCCTGCTTCAAATTGTTGAACATCAAGGCACTGGTGATATAAAACAAGAGGTACTTGAGCTGCACAATGTCCTGCCAGTTATACTGAGGCCAAGAATTAACCTAATTAATAATAAGGAAATATTTGTGGTATTAATGTAAACTTTGTATATTAGAGCCTTAATGAGTTATAGGAGTTTCAAGAACTTTTCCCTCATATACTCTATAGGGGGTCCCTGTGTTGTAAGTATGACATTTCTATCATGCATTGTTCTTGAGAGAGACAGACAGCACAATGACGACATAATGTCCTACATACCATGTACCATGGTGGCAAGACATAAAAAACAGAGCAATGCATGGTGCTGCGCCCACAGCTCAGACCAAAAAACAACATAGTTCCTAAAATAATTTGTAGCACAGCATAAATTAGGCACTAATTGAAGGGGTGAAATGTACTTAATTCAGGTTGAAGTGTATGAACAAATGTGAATTTTCTGAATGCTTCATGAAACCAAGGGCATCCTCACTCAAAAGGACACTTAGGTTATGTGTATCAGTACACAGAGTCTTCTTTGTCCTCTGAAATTTCATGCAACTCAGCCAATGCTTATGGAAAAAAAGGTTTCAGATTTCTATGATAGGATGAGGGTAATTAACCTCAATGTTACTTACACGTGTATTTGTGGATATATTTAGCTAGAGGCCAGAAAGGCAGTTTGGTTGAGAGTTTTTAAACATGGCAAGGTTGTGTCAGCCCAGTATACATTGGGAGGGGGGCCATGTTCCTCCTTAACTCTGACATCATTTCTGCCAGCAAATCAAGGCTGGCATAACGGAATAGTTTTAAATGGTGGGGGTATTGTCAGCATAATAAATTAAATGGCTGGTATGAAGACACCATACAACATAGATGGACAGTGAAACTGACACCTACACATAATCTTCTCTAAATAGTGCTTAAATTTAGAGCTGTGTAGACCAAGTTGGTGGTGGTGCAGATGAACCCCATCAGGTTACAAAGGTTGGACAACCCATGGTAGCGGCCAAACGTGCTCTTGAAGCCTCTGTACTTTGGGTCCAGCTCTTTGAGCTTGGCATAAGCCTCCTTCTGGCTGCCCAGACCAATCTGGTTCCCCAGGCCGTGCTCCTTCTCCACCTCCCTGATCTGGAACATCACCTCAGTGGCCATTGGGCCAAACCACTGGGCGTTCAGACCTGCCATGATCAGCGCCACAAAGTACAGAAGCATCTGCAAAACAAGAAGAGATACTATTTTAAGAACGATCGTTTATTTGTGATTTAAAAATGAGTAGGTGTGTCATTTTGAATTCATAAATTTGTATGTTAGCAGTGTTTTGTTTTCCATTCATGTTATTCAAACAAAGTGATGAGATAGTTATGTGCAGTTGTGATGTTTGACCTGCACACTTTCATGCCAGTCAAGCAGCTCTCTGGGGTGGTACACTGCATACACTGTCAAGTTGACAAAGTTACTGCCCAGCAGACAGTAGAAATACACAGGGAAGAGTTTGCTCTGCACCAGACCAAAGGTGTGCAAAGTTACCTGCCGCACCAATGCAAAACCTGTCGGCAAAGGGATACAGATAATAAGAGGTAGAGGTGTCACAAAAGGCATGCATATCTAGCAATCATAACTCTCTCTTTTGTGCCTGTGTACCTGCAAAGAAGGAGACCCAGACCTGCATCCCCCAGGAGAAAGCAAGCACCAGTAGGTGCAACACTTTGACCAAGTCTGTGGGCTCCCCTTCTGTCACCATGACTCTCTCTGCTAACTACAAGGAGAGACAAAGACAAGTTAGCATACTTTAAAAAGCTTAAAGCATGTTTGGTTTTCATAGCTGAATAATGCAGTTCATGGGCACAAATAGTTTTCACTCATAAAGCCCAAGAAATGTGTTATCATCACTAAGATAGAGGTCCTCTAAATCAGCATCATTTCAGCAACGGTGCTCCACATGTGCTGCAGACCTGATAAGTCGACAGGATTAGATAAGGACACAGTCTCTTTTAGAGAGGGTAACTGCATTCAACATACCACTGAAACTTCTATACTCTATAAGCACCCCTAAGCCAACAAACAATCAAAACAGGGTCATGAAGATAGATAATTGAAAGAGCAGCAGTGAATTCGCACACTGTCTAGGTTAGACGGACTTTGCTTGATGGACTTGACCAGCTAACCAGCTTTAGCCAGTGAGCTAAGGGAGTGAATTTGACGTTACACTAGTTACATACACGCCTCGACAAGTCAGTGTTGCCGCCTTCATTTTACATTCGTTCGGGAGAGCACAATACAAACTACACATTACGCAACTCCACACTTACCTATGTTTTCTTTTCCTTAAATAATTTCAAATGTCAAAGTCAAATGATTAACGTTGCAATCTGTGACCAAGGTTCAGCTCGAGCTGCTTCCTCTAACACGCTATCGTCATGTTTACAAGACACGCCCCCCAAGGCAATAGCCACAAATGAAATTCTTTTAAAATGAATATTTCGGGAAAATTGAAGGTTTTGAACCAATCGATGACAACTTTGCGAATGTTTACTTACATAGTCCCACCCTGATTTTTACATGAACAGTGTCCTCTTTATTATTATTCTCTGCATCACTTCAGTTTTCTTTCCTCTTGGTGAACAGTAGCCATTTGATGTTTCACGGACGATCAGGGTAAGTTGATACATTTTTGCATTGGTTTTGTGAAGTACAAAATTCACGTTTACAATTCAACAGTTTTTACAATTACAAAAGTTTATGTCAGTTTTAATCTCTTCAAATTGTGATTCTCATCTCACATCTCATTTCATAGACTAGTGGACCACTGCCCCCTGCTGCTGAAGGTGTGTTTATAGGAACTGAAATGTGTGAAATTTGTTTTAGACATACTGGTTATATGGAGTGATAGCTTGGCAATCTGCCCATTGATAACTTACCAAGTTTATTTATTAATTTATCTATTTATTATTGGTAGAATTAGAGGAGGAGCCTCTCCAGGATATAGTGGCAAGGCTGAGGTTAGAGGTTGAGAATCAAGCTAAAGTGACAATCTTCATCAGCATTTATATCTACAATATATAAAATAGCCATTGCTTTTTAGTTTAATAGCTTGTTTTGTTACTTACTCCAGTCCTTTTCTTCTATTTTACCTCCATTTCCAGTATTTGGAGAGGACTTTTGTCACTTGCCAGGCTCAGGAGCAGTGTCTCAGTCAGCAGAAGCCTCAGGGTGTGAAGAAACTGAGGTGAACACTCAGGAAAGAAGTTAGAGCATTGAAAGTCTTGTACTTTTACTGGCCAGCCTCTCTGAACAATACTGTTCATGCACCACACTACCTATCTGAATAATCTATTAGTAAGTCAAGCCACAACCTCAAGGCATACTGCTCCACATCAAACATTCACATTCACATTTTTAAAGTAACGTATAGGCCTACATAAAGTGCACAGTGTGATACAAATTATAATGGAAACTACTTTTTGTGATCGTACAGGAGGAACTAGATTAAATTCAACTGAGTAATCTTTTTCCAAGCATTGATGAGGATTTGAGAAACTGTCACAACATTCAGTAACAAATATTTCTTTCCATTATTATCAGGGTTTTATTCTTTTTGTAATTTTTAGAAAACATTCATCATAGGGGTCTCACTATCATTTCTATTTCAATTAACTTGTTAATTGTTAGTGACATGTCAATGCTTGAGCAACATTTCCTGTATGCTTCTGACATCCATCAGAAATGTATCTAAATCTCACTGTTAAATTACAATGTACGTAAGTAAGTACATTTTAGGATGGATAGCATGTTCATATTTTTTCTTATTGTTAAAATAACTTAAATTTCTAAACAAATTTAAGTTGTTGTTGTCAAGCCTTACCAGCTAGTTGGATAGCTAGTAGCAGAGGTTTCATCAATATAATAACATCACTGAATAAAGGGGATGGGCATTTTCATTTTCATTAGTTCATTAACTTGGTCCTGTAAGTTTGCATTGCATGGGTAAGATCACATGTTGCAATATTTGTTTTCTTAAAGTAACTCATTGACTTTAACTCTGGATACATTTTAATTGAGCTCATTTATAATTTTATTTAAATAGTCATTTCATTTCTACTTCAGTAGGAGTTCAGCAAAGCAACAGCACTTCTACTTGAGTATGATCATTTCCACCCCTGAACACAACAACGCATCCATAATTTATAATATAGAACAACCACAACTAAAGCTTATTATTTATTAAAGCATAATAAAAGAAATGTTTACTTTTAATTTAAATTTGTATTATACTATGACTTCACCCATATATTAAAACAATGAAATTTTCATTTCACATCAATATTTTAGCACCAGCAATTTGTGTGAGGCTCCTATTTTGTTTCATATTATTTAACCTCTGAAACAATCAGTTCTTTTATCACAAGAGAGTCTTTCTTTGATAATATTGTGAAACACTGCCTCTTCTTGCAGCTCATCTTTTAGGTTCTCAGCAGTTGTGCAGCAACAGCAACAGGCATCTTCTTATTTCACTGCTGCCTGACCAGCTCTGTCACAGGAAACTGATGGAGGTAAACCAAGCTTCTTCACCCAGTGGGCATCTGAATTCTGAACTGCTGAAATGCTGATGGGTCAGGACCGGGTCTGTCTTGCCATACATGTCAGAAATTGTCCGTGCTTACGATAAAATGCCCTCTTGAATATCCTCATCTTCTTGATGCTGGACCCAAACTGAAGGCAAATCTGAGTGCCATGGAAGTGGATGAGAGAAGAGATCTCTCTACATCACCTAATTCTCAGCCATGCTCTGCTCTGGTCAGGTTCACCCAAAATACTACAGAAATGGCTTATCCTCGGTATCTGCTCTATAATGAAACTGGGCATGGTGGCAATCTCTCTCACTCAGGCAGAAATTCCACAGTGGACGACCATAACGTTAAGCAGTGTCATTAGTGCCAACTTCATATTTCAGACTGGTGCAGTTTGATTCTGGTCCATTGTAATGCTTAATATTGTACACGGAGCACGTTAATATTAATTTAAATAGTAAAAAGCTTTTTGGTGCCATTCTCCCTCAATGGGCTAATCCTGATTATGATGTCAATTAACTCACTGCTGACTGTGTGGCCAAATGGGATTTCGACCAATTTCATCCTCCTCCTCTGAAGCTAAGCACTAGGCGGGAACATTCTTGCCGATGTGGAGTGCTACAATATGACAGATGTAGTAATTCAGGCTAATTATGTTATGCTAATAATGTTGGCAAGTGCTTTCCCCAGCACCTGCTCAAGCGTTGTGATAATCTTTGTGGTCACAGATAAGGCATCTGAAAATTGCAGCAAGACATTAGGCTTGGCCGTATCTTTGTGCTTAATGACTTAAACCCGTGGAAACACATCCAGCAGGGACATCACATCATTAATCAGTGGTCTGATTTCTGTGCTGATGTCCCTTGTGATTGGTCCGCATCAAGGCCTCAAACATAATTTTCTAATTGTAGCATCCTGAACTACAACCTTCTTGCATGTAAAGGGGAAGGCACTTGCTAGCACTACTCTGTCATCTCTGTTGGATTTTGACCCCTTTGTGGAGATGCAAAAATAAATTACATTGATTAGCAATCAGTCTGCCAGTCTTTGTCTGTCATCGCCTGTTTGTCAAACTATCATGTAAAAACAGTGTTTGAAATCTGTGGAAACACAATATAAACTTCTCCAGTCTCACACGTTGTCTCAAGGTGATGGGAGTGTTTTAGCTGCGATTCCTCTCTGCCTCTGATTACTCACCAAACCCTCAGGGAACTTTCTGCCATATAAGATGGAACTAAGTGTCTTAGTCAGTCCAGTGATATTAATCTTGTCGAAAATGTTATCTTTTATTAATATCTATCCAAATGTTTGAGAAAGCAGAGTGTTTGGTGTGCTCTTCTGCAAGTTTTCAATGGGATTTCTGATGGTTTGTTGTGTTTGCTCAACTCTTATTGGAGGAGGGAGTTAGAGATCTAGCGGCACCATTGGATACATCAGGCGGTCAACGTTACGTTTTGAGCCAATAAGAGATCGAACGAACCCATAATCGACCAATCAGAAGAAGCCTAAGAGATGGCTGCACCGGGAACAACTTCCATACAGAGAGCATCCTCCGCAGCAAGCCATCCTTTTGGTAAGAATACAATAAAATCAGTGCGCACTCAACTGCCAAATATACAGTCCGGAAAAGACTGAACACATACTTCAACGTTGTCTTCGACCAACTGTTTGAAAAGCACATTATCTAAGGGAATATTTACTTACAAGCTAGCAGTTGTTAGCGAGCTAGCTTGCTAGCGTGTATTGTTAGCTTTGTCATTTTCTGGCGCTTAGTGTAAATGCTTGTCGGAGCTAAGCTTTGGAGACATCACTGCAGTTATGCTGTAACATCTGCATCAGTATAAAACGTTACTCTAATTGCCATCTTATTCGTGGTAATTGCTAACCATCATGTTAAATGTGCATCACACACCTCCATCCAACGTTAGTCCAGCATTTTGACTTGGTTCCAGGTTAAATTCCTTGTCTGTGAAAAGTAATTGGTTAGGTGATGAATGATTACAGAAAGTAGCAAATTGGTGATAACTGAATATGGGTTACTGGGACACGTAATAAGTCATCATGTAGCCCTATCTATATGTCAAACACATGGTTTGCAATTTTTCTTTTTGATACACCTGGTGTGTATCATGGTTATCAATTAATGCTGTTGCACCTAATTTAAAACCTAATTTAAAACCTAATTTAACTCCACTCTGGTTTTCACTATCTCAGGTTAAATTAAACCAAGTATAGATGAGGAAAACTAAGCAGCTGATCTATTCTCTTCTATTTAAGGTGATTGTAGCTAGCTCCATGAACTACTAGTCAGGTTGCAAAGGGTAAAATAAAAAAGTGAATTCAAATGATAGTTTATCTAACTGAGATGTTTTAGTGCTATTCACACTCACTCAGGGCAGGAAAGTCATTCTTTATTTATCCACTGGCCACATTGGATACATTTAACAGCCACTTTGACTATCGGCCAAAGAGGGTTTCAGTAACAAATGTGCCTGTGAAATTTGGCTGATGGAGTGGAGTAATTTATGAAACACAATCACAATTTACTGGCAGCTGACTGGTTGCAACTTCTTCACCAACTCACCCCCCTGAAGAGATGCTCACTTGATGATTAATAGGCCCGTCTTAGCTGCACAAAATGGATCAGGAATATGTTTCATTTGTTCCACTTGCTCTATTCTTGAGTTTTCACAATCTGAAAGGTTATAATAATGCATTATCTAATTTGTGATTGAACTGTAATGCCTGCAAAGTAACTAATTAGACACATCAATTCAGAGCTTATGAGTTACTTTAATGTCTATGTAACCCAAGGATTACAGTTAGTTATCGCCCAAAACAGATTATGATCTTAATGTTAATGACTGCTTCAGACAAACTGAACTGATGAACTGAAAGCAGCATACACACACACACACACACACACACACACACACACATACAGGGGCTGTCTTAAAGGAGAATGAACATGAGTTGAGAAAGTGTTCGGTAAAGATACAGGAATGAAAGTTTATTCCTTTTTTTTTTCTTCTGCAGAGCCACAACATCCAAAATGGGACGCAGAAAGTCGAAGAGGAAGCCACCCCCCAAGAAGAAACTGACGGGTAACCTGGACACCCAGTTCACTTGCCCATTCTGTAACCACGAGAAATCCTGTGATGTCAAAATGTAAGTTCAGCTCAAGGTAACATCAGAATGCTACAAAAACAATTTCATTATGGATAAAATAACTGTTTTCTGTTTTCCAGGGAGCGAACTCGTAACACAGGAATTATATCATGCACCGTTTGCTTGGAGGAGTTCCAGACTCCTATAACTTGTATCCTTGTAAACAAGAAAAGACGATCCCATTTCATCTACATGACATATTGTTTGGCTTGTTTTGCCAATGTTAATTTTTATAAAGGTTTCTCTCTGACGTTTTGGTTTGCCCTTAACCCTTTCTTTCCAGATCTGTCAGAGCCAGTGGATGTTTACAGTGATTGGATCGACGCCTGTGAAGCAGCCAACCAGTAGTCGTGTTTTCCTGTCACTCCTCTCTAACCTCACTCACTTACATTCCACCCTGCTGATTGGTCCGGTGACCTGAGTTGTGTCCAGTTAGCACAATGTAGCAAAAACTTCACAAACAGTGGAAACATTTCATTCATTGAGACATTTGTTTTCTGTACTCCGTTACATACATTCATTTTGCTACCTTGTGGCTTCCTGAGCACGACACACTTCTCTGGCTGGGCCAGAGTGTTGCCATTAGTTAGACAGGAGATTCTCATCCTGTCTACATCACAGCTCTCAACGCATGGATTTTCATTTTATCATCTTAGTGATTAGATCATGATGTACTTGTCTGTTGTGTGGCGAGACTGTAATGTAAGTAATCTTCAGTGTCCACCATTTGTAATGTGTGTGTGTGTGTGATGTATGCATGGAGAAAGTACCATGATCCTCTTATCCCCAGGTTGTTGCAAGGTTGTTGGGGTAGGTTATTATTCTAGTGGTCCTTTTTGTGAGAGTAGTTTTCTAGTTTTCAACCCTGTTAATAATGTACTCAAAACTTTTGTTCGTTGATAGTTGCATTGTTTCTTAAACTGCCACATCCCTTTTTTGGTCCAGTATATATTTTTAATGAGTGCTCCTTTAGGGTTTTTTTTGTTTTGTTTGTTTGTTGTTGTTTTTTTAAATCAAAATGATGTAATTTGTATGAGAAACTACTCTCTAGAGATTAAAATGTGTATTTCACATCTTACTGTGTATGTGTATTGTTTTGGGGTAATAGTCATGAGAAAATTACAACCATATTTTTAATGTGTTTTTTTTATTGCACAAATGTCATTTATAGTGAAAGGCATAGAAAAAAAAGGCATTCAGCCGTTAGCATGATGTATAGTCTGAACAAAGTTGAAACAAAGCCAACACGGTAAGGTGAAATGTTACTATACATTTATTCAACATTATTTTCTGAAGATCATAGGCTAGGCAGTCTAGTATTAATAGTTGGAAAAGAATGCACTGCAAAGAATTCCACCACCTTGGATTGAATCAGAGCAATGTTTTTGGACATTTGATGGACTGGAAAATACAGTAAATGTGCTGTTCATAACTGTAAAGGCCTTGAAACACTAGATGGCACACTAGCAAAATAAATCACATGAATATAGTGATGCCTTTGTTGTTGAATGTTAAGGAACAGTTCAAGAGAGCTCATATCTGCTGCTGCTTTCAAGACTCACAAACAAGGTTTATTGAAAAGCAAAATGAATTGTTGACAACATGCACCTCTTTATTTCACAATCCAAAGCTAATCATATTTTTGGAAGCTTTGTGATGTAATAAGCTTCTATTGTTTTTAACTGTTTGTAGTGTAATATAATCGTTATTGTTGCCATTCTGATCTGGTGAAAATGAATCCCATCACAGCTAGTAGTACCCACAATCTTATAATAACATTACATTCAAGACATTCGGTGGGTCGACGGTATCATAATGATACAGAAAATATCAATACAAGAATCATCTGCATATCTGTCATGATTCACATCAGCGATTTCGAGGGAGCAGCTGGGTCTTTTCATATTGCAGTTCTAAGCCATTTGCTGCACACAAGGTGATGCTAGGTAAAGTGCGAATGGAGCAACAGCGTATTAAAGCCGAGGCTCACTGAGGCATGAAGCGAGTAGAACAAGTCTCCAAAAAGAATGAGAATCAAAACTCAAACACAAAAAAAAACCCCATTATAAATGGACTCATACTGGTGACCAACAGTTACTCTAATTTCAAAAAGGTGAGAAGGGTTTTAGTTAACACACACACACACACTGTTGGATGTCACGGCACCTACATTTGGGGCTTCACTTTATTAAAGCATTGTACCATGACTGACTTACATAATAAATCAACTTCCTGAAAAAAATATATATATTAGGAAATGCTGCACACAGACCATCTATAATAGCCATGTAAAACTGCAAGTTGGCAGGCAAGTGAACGTGACAGTATGCCAGCGCAGGTGGACACAAAAACAAAACAAGTCAAAGTCCGCACAAAGCTAAAAGTCCTCCTGTCTCATATGCCCCGGTCAGTCAGATGATCCGGGGACCTTCATGTGATCCAGAAACATGGAGTCCTAGAGCCTGCTGTGCTCCGATGTGGATGTGGACTCTGGTTCTACGTGGGTCAAAGGTCAACATTGGATTGGAAGGGTTGGGAGGCGAGGGGTATCAACAGCTATGAATCTCCAAATACACTAAGTATAAAAAATTGTAGAATAAAAAAAACAACTATAAATAAAAATGGTGTAATTAAATCTTAAGTTATAGGACATTGTTTTTCTTTGGGTATAATTAGTAGCAATTAATAAAATTCATCAGAGGAAAAAAAAAATCTCTGTTGAAAAGTCTGATAGTGGTTGGGGGAAAAAAGTTGGCCACTGAATAAAAATTTTGACATAAGGTCTCTGTAAACATATGCTTTTTTTTATTTTACTAATGGAAAAACAAACAGTAAATTCCTCAGAGTAAAAAGGGCAAAAATGGTTAGGAACAGATGGGGAATGAAAACGACGATGATGGCAAACCATGATGGATGACGCCAAACGGCATTCAATAACCGTCTGGGTGGTCTTGCTCGTTACGAAGACAGTTGTGGTTGTTGTTTGAAGTTAAGCGAAGGGGAAGAAGAGGATGATTCTGTCCGTGTCTTTCTTAGTCAGAGTAGTTGTGGTAGCCATCAAACACCGCCCCATCCCCATTGTCAAAGTAGGCCTCGGTGGGGTTGGAGCAGTACTTGTTGTCGTAGACCTGGCGTGGCAGGCCGTAGGTGGTCATGCCCTGCTGGGAGGCCATTTTGTTGGTGCCCATCTGCAGGGAGACAGTGGTGGTGTCGCAGTTCTCCAGGTCCAGCTTCTTGTCAAAGATGTGCCTTCTAGTACCCGGGGCTGTCATGCCAGACTGATGAAGGAGAGACAGACAAAGATGAATGGATTCATTTTTTAAAAGAACAGTCTACAGGTAGTGATCTTTCATAGCTGTTGAGCAGAAAAATCTCATAAGGATAAGTATTATGCTCATATTGTAAATGTGAAATGGATGGTTGTTCTCACCTGGTTGGCTCCCTTGTTGGTGCCCATCTGCAGGCTGATGGTGGACTGGTCCAAGGGGTTGTCCATGCCCATCTTGGAGTCATACAGGTGGCGTCGTGTGCCGTAAGATGTCATGCCCTTTTGGCTGGCAAGCTTGTTGGTGCCCATCTAGAGACATAATGTAGTGAGTAAATCAATCCATCCATCCATCTACCAGTCTGTCTGTAAATCCACAACATTTTTCTTTATTTGAACAGCAAGTCAGCTGAGAAGAATATACAAGAGGAGAAAGAAGTCTCTGTGCAGATTCAGTTCAAGACCAGTGGGGCCCAGCAGGGGGCACAATGACGTTCCATAGACAAGGGTGCTGACCAACACACCAACTCTAGACACTATTCTGCATGTATCATTGATGTTGCATGCGACCACGGTCATAAAGTAGTAAATTATCGGTATAAGTCTTCTGCTGTTCTGACCTGCAAGCCAATGATGTTGCGTCCTTCCTTGAGCTTCTCAGGGGCGAAGCGGCGCTGCTGTTTCTCAGCGTACTTCACCCCAATGTCGTACTTGGAGTGAAAACCTTTGGACTTGGCCTGAAGAAAGAGAAGTATGCAGAGACAGAAAGGAAAATGGTGGTAATACAGTCTATTTTTTTTCAAACCCATGTGGTTTTTATTATTGTCATATTGTACTAAATTTTCTACTCCTCAATGTTCAGAGTCCATACAAAGCACTCAATCACAGCCTGTCAAAATGAAGTGAATACCCCCAACTATACCATTCCAGACAGGCTGATGACTGTGACGACAGCGTAATATTCAACTATCTACATCTATCTAATCCCACAGAATCTCGTACAAACAACATGCTGCTAAATGAAAAAAACACAGTCTAAGTATGCTCGGTAAGAATGAGATTGGCTTACTGACAGAGCAATAGTCTTGCATTACATTTTAAAACAATGATTAACAACACACTTGGCAGCACAGGTAACACAAACATACTGTAACGAGTTACTTTTAATCAAGAGTAACTTTTTACTTTAACTTTAATACTTTAGCCAACTCACAAAAATAAATCATTTTACAGTTTCATCTTCATCAGATGCTGATTAAATCTCAAAATGTCAAAATGTGTTCATAGTGGCTGCTGACCAAAGTGGATCTGTTTTTTAAGAGTGCATGCTAGCTTTTCTGGTTTTTGCCATTTGTTGAGACTTTCCACCTCATTCTTTCTCTCTTTAGTATTTGGAGTTAAGCACCAGCTCCAGTCTTTACTCATACTATATAGATGTTAATGACACAGTCAACTTCAAACACCACAGTAGATGAAGGAATAAAGTGGAGTGTGCACTCCTGCCCTCACCATTCCAGCCAGAGCGATGAGCGTACTCTGGACCTGAGTGTGGTTGACGTTCTCAAACAGATCATTGGCCTCAAACAGGTCATGTGGCTTCAGACCGTATTCTGTGATCGCACGGACAAAATTTCCTATGTTTTCCAGCTGAAGGATAAAGCAGACAGAATGTAAAATGGCATTAGTTAAGAAGAGCATATTGTCATATTGCACACTGTTCTTACACGTGATCCTGATACACAGACACGTGTTTCACCAGAGGGGTCAGGGCACAGCAATGTGGCTTATACAGCAGCATTTTGTTAGGAATTAACATTGACAGGAATCAGGGGTTTCCAAAGTTTCCAATCATGGCGCAATCTCTCAAGCCACTAGTCGACCTTGCAATCGACCAACAATAAATGCTGTATATCAGTTGTGGCTATTACGTTCTTCTAATACTGTGACTTCAATTGGTCAATATCTATAATATCTATAATCTAAGTGTAAAGATTTGGTTTGCATTGTCTTCAACGTCTTACTCATTCTGTAGCAATGTCAGCATCACAGAGAGGATTCTTGGAAAGAGCCCACCCTTGAAAGTGCTGTTTGCTTTTTGACATGCTGAGATGGGCTTCAACTGATAAGGCAGCTACTCTCTGGGGTGTAAATAAGCTCTCTGTGTTGTTCGTACTAATGGCTACGCATGCTCTGGAAAACAAGCATAACTTTTAGAGTCCCAGGTCAGCTAGGTCTATATACACTTTCAAAGGTCATTTTCATTTCGTTGTTCATGTATGAGACATTTATTTGTGTGTCTGTCAGAGCTGTTTTCACCTGGTGCCAGTTTTGAGTTGAGCTGCTGATCCTTCTCACAGAGCCTGGCTGGAGGGTGTTGATGAGTCTATGAAGAGAGAGTGGGCGCTGGTTAGGACACAAGATACTTTGGGTATTTAAGAGATAGATTACTTTTAGGGAAAACATTGCAGATTGTTATACTGAAATCACTTTTCCATTGTCTCAGGTACTGATACTCAGGTTCATGTTCTGCTACAACTGTGCTCTCAGAAAGCCTCCACTCACTCGCACAGCAGGACTCCATCCTTAAGACTCTCCATGAACCCGTCCCCAATCCTCTTGCCGGTAACATCCTGGATCCACAGCCTCAGCTCCTCCTCCTTCTGGGTGTCGTACTTCCCTGCCAACTGAGGGGGCAGAGGTCACAGGTGAAATGTGTGATGAAACACAGGTCGGGACGGTTTTGGGCTTCTTCTATTCCCTGGTTAGGCAATCATAGTTTTCATGACCATGCATGGTTTGTATTCTTTGAAGCTGACATTTGTTATTTGACAGACTCTTCCCTGCCTCGTTTGTATCAAAAACTCCAAGTGAATTAGCTCACCAGATTCTCCACAACAGCAGAAGGGAAAAATATCACTCCCCTCTGGCAAGCCTTTAGCCAGTAAATTTCATTAGAGACGTAAGAAGAGAATGAGGACTGTTGTAATCACAGAAAGACCAGTGTAACATATCCTTACTGCCCTGTGGAACTAATGGATGCAGCAGGTTGATTAAAACAACGCACAACCGCCCCGCTAATAGCAGGAGGAACAACCTAAGGGTTAATGTGTGCACAAAGTGTTCCAACACTGAACTAACGTGATGGCGTCATGATAACACCAGAGTTAAATATCATCTAGCGGAGTAGAAATTCCATCCAGGGTTATTCCACAAGACCAATCAGTGGAAAAAATAAACCAGATTCCCATGACAGGTGGCGTAAAAATTAGAGGACAAGTAGAAGACAGACCAATGTTCTCTTAAATTATAGACAATATTTGAATGGTACACACACACACACACGTGCATGTTTTCCTTTTTCAATCTAATACAATGTTTCTTTCATGCCTCATTTCAGCTTTAGGTTTTCAAAGACCAAACTAACATTGGATTCATCTATCCTGTTCTCATAAGGGCTGGCATGCCACTGTACTTTCTTTGAAAGCCTTACTGTATAATCACAAATACTTTGAGATGAGGGGAAGAAAATGAAAAGTGCCTGTGGACATTCCTGCATGGAGAAACACTCTCCCCTCTACATGTATTTTCTTATTGGCACAAACACATTACCCCAATACTTTGAATTCTGGTGTGGGGCTGCAGAGCCCTCCCCCACCACTCCTCCACCACTCCCCCTCTGCGTTCCCCCCTTTTCTGAATGTTCTGCAGATAACTCTTCCCAGTCTGGGAGAGTGCCTGCGGGATCAGCAGCCAACACAAACAGGTATTTCAAAGCAGTGGGGTTTGCGCAGCTTCCAGTCCATCACACCAAACTTGGGAGAAACAGCTTTCCCAATCTCTCCTCCCTCTACTCTGACTCTCTCTCTCTCTCTCTCTTGCTCTCTTTCTCCAATTGGCTTTGCTCATATTTCTCATGCTATTCATCCTTCCTCCATATCTCTCTGTCCCTCTGTCTCACTCCGTCTGTCTCTCTCAGTCCCTTTCTTGCTCTCCTCATCCCTCTCTCCCACTGGGTTTTCCAGAATCTGCCCTTTTACAGTGAGCTGACTATTCAGGCAAACCATGTCTGATAAAGACAAGCCAAGACCGACAGCGTTTGCTTCCAACCAAGGTATTTTAGTTCAGGGTTTGATTTAGCCGTGTTGTTCTTTTCAACGTAGATCTCAGGAATGCAATCAGAACTGGATGTCTTCCAAACTTTTAATGCCCATTTTTTAAATCCACACATCAACCCAAATAGCATGGCTCCAGTCCACTAATACAGTCTGATCAGTAAGTCCAAGTAAGTCCAAAGTACAGACATGGAAAACACACAACTTTTAGTTGATCGATCGACGGCCTACACAGTAGCAGCCCACATCCCAAATAGGAAATTAAATCTCAGCACCCAGGCTTCAAAACTTATCATGTGGGGGATCCAGCAGAAACAGGCCCATGAGCCATTTCAGATCCTGAGCCAGAGTTTAGGAACTGCTGGCCTTTGAGTCAAGTGTAAATATTGGGTTTTATTGATCACTATCCAGTTGTTTGTAACTGACAGATGGAAATTCTTATGTGGATAGTCAGTCAAATAGCGTTGAAATGATACCCTGCTTATAGTGACACCATTTCTTCTCATCTCATCTGTCCTTCATTCAGTGAATTGGAAAGTGGATCCATTATGTGAACAGCTAGCACGGCCTTGGCCCCGCCATCTATCGGACGAGGTCCCGTCCACCTGTGTTCTGTCTGGGGAGTGTTTTGTCATCCTTGACTCAGATGTAAACTGTTTAGAGTAAGGACACTTTCTCAAGTTCCAGGACAGAGCCCGGTCACTCCTTAAAAGGAGATCAGATTTGCTGATGTACCTGTCAGTCTCTCTGCTCCTCTCTGAGGTCATGCTACTGGAACCTACTGGAACTTACCAACCATGCTGTAGTAGCATGACCCATGAAGCCCTCAGATTCATCATACAGATAATTGAGCCCTTAGTTGTTTGTTACGAGGCTAAAACCTGCTGACTTTGTGGCCATGTTGCTTCTCTACTGAAATGGACTGGAGCTAATACCTCTCTGCCTGCTCTAGTGCAAAACTTGTCCTGACTTACTGGAATTTGAATGAGGCCGAATGGAAATGGCATGGAGATGGTGGCGAAATAGCTCTGCCAGACTAGTGCCAAATTCTCAACGCGCCATTCCTGAATAAGACCCAACTGACTGCTGAGCAGTAGTAATGAAGGGAATGTGGGTTTCAGAGAGCACTTCTGTGTGAGATTAAAGCACCGATGAGAGACGGCGCTATTCGGGGAAGAGGCGGCATCCCTCATTGACAATGATAATGATTTCAATGTCTCAATGCCTGGAATATTCTGTGGCTGACCTTTTTTCATTCTGAAAACAGGCTGTCAGCAGCTCTGACTCATTCCATAGTACAGAGTCCTTCCTTTCATGACACCGCTGGTGAATATAACATAGTGATGGACCTCCAAAAACATCTGAGGCTTCCCAACACTCTAACCACAATTGGTGTACACACGCTTGCTGAGACAGAGAGTTTCTTAGAAGGAGTTGACAGGATGATGACAGGCGTACATGCTTGGAAAGAAACATCATGCGAGATGTCATGAACCTAGGGGTGATTATTATTATTGATAATGAACCAACTAATCCTATGTTGCTTATTTATGTTTAGCCCCATGTCATGTCATGTCATGTCATGTCAAAGCATCTCATTCACAGCAGTCTACATCTCCCACCTGCAGTGAATAGGGATGCCCAGCTAAGACATAGACTACCTTACCGAGAGTTAGAAAGTTATAAGCCTAGTTGGAAAGTTTCAGGGAGTAATTATATAACCACTTTTTGATATCGGACTATGTGCGTCAGGTGCCAGCCAGCAGCACTCCAAGCTTTTTTCACGCCAAGGACCCCGAAATAGATTAAAAGTTAGACCACAGACCCCCATTTGATAAGATACTGCCCGAAGGAAGCCCATCTGGGAAGATTCGTGTCCTTATTTACGAGTTAGAATAAAACTGCGTAACTGCTTATTCCTTGGGTGGGGGGATAACCACTGTGGGGAGCGTGAAACCTACGATCAAAACAATCCTCATGCGTTTTCTTATTGTGCAAACCTCCAGTGAGTGAGATAACAGTGAAATTAAACGATCCGTCATTTTGCTGGGGAGACCCTGGAAGCCCATCAAGGCCCCCTGGAGGGACCACTGCTGTAGCGTACATACAACCCAATGTTCATAACAACGAATCCTTCCTAATACAGATGAAAAACATGTCTGAAACCTTACCTTACTCTTCACCTCGGCAGAAAGTCCGAAGGCTGGGCCGCTCCTGAAATGTTGTGTCATTGTGCTCTTTGGCTATTTACAGTGGAGCTGAAGGGACCTTTAAAAATGGAGAAGCAGGGTACACCTCTCTGTCCTGGCGAGAGAAACAGAAAAATCCCGTGGTTCTCTGTGCTTGACAAATCCGTGGATAGCTTCTTTTTTTTTATTTATTAGATCGCAGTTGTGTGTCGGACCTGGTGAGGCTTTTGGACAACTTTCCGACACTTTTCTGAATCTTTTTTAAACTCTTCCCATGTGTGCGTTCCCTGATTGGCCAGGGCCGCCGTCCAATCCGGACGCTGCCTCCTCATCGGGGTGATGTCACCACTCGAGCATTAGATTTTATCAGTGTCACTTTTTCCACCTTAAGGCGATTCAGGGATGCTAATTTGTGTTAGGGTGCACTTTACTGGCGTTATGTCATTGTCATATTGAAGTGAAGTTCAGTCATCAGCCCCAGACTTAAAATGCTTTTCACTATCATTTTTTTTTAATCATTTGGATGTTTTAAAGCCAAAACTCTGTCCTTATGAAAAATAACTATAGATATCCTGTAAACTATCATCATATAGGAATGTAATAGTAATGTCATAGGAGATACAAAATAACAAATATGATGAGGTTACTATAAACTCACTATTGATTACCACAGACACAATAAAAGGTTTAATTATTGGAATATTGTCTGAATACTCTTGGGGTGCTTATATGTTTTAACAAATTCTTATGTATGCTGGAGATGAAGAAGAAGATAATGATGATGATGATGATGATGATGATGATGGTTATAAGTTGTATTTTTTCATGCTTGCTAGAAGCACAGGCATGTACATGAGGTGATCTCATAAGAGACCGTAGGGCCTAACCATGATAGACCAGCTGATGGCCGTAAGTTACAATTCAAATTGCTTGTTGAAGTGTTTCGCTGGCTAGTAGAAGATTAAATTCAAGTGCCCTGGTTTCCTGATGAGGTGTCGTGTCATTATTATATTGTTTGTTACACTTGTAAGTGGTATTGCTTAGTGCTTAGTGTATGTTAGCAGTAAGGTTAGTTGTGAAGTTGTAGTGGTGAGCTATTATTGATTTGATTTTCCAGCGCTCACAGTTGACCAGTATGTAAACTAGTCTTCACCTTTTTATATCATATCATTATATCATACACCGATCAGTCACAACAATAAAACCACTGACAAGTGAAGTTAATAACATCGATTATCTCATTACAATGGCACCTGGGATGGGTGGGATATATTGGGAAGCAAGTGAACAGTTCTTCAGACCGGTCAGAGTGCCCATGCTGACCCCTGTCCACCGCTGAAAGTGCCTACAATGGACACGTGAGCGTCACAACTGGACCATGGACCAATGGAAGACGGTGGCCTGGTCTGATGAATCACGTTTTCTTTTACATCATGTGGACGGCCGGGTGCGTGTGTGTCGTTTACCTGGGGAAGAGATGGCACCAGGATGCACTGTGGCAGAGGTCCTCAAATCCGGGCCTCGGGGTCCAGAGTACTGCTGGTTTTCTATTCTGCCAGGTAGTTTCCATTCTAGCTGTCTAATCAGGGAATGATTAAGACCTGGGATGCCATGTGAATGCAATTAACTTCCTGGTAGGAGAGAAAACCAGCAGCACTCTGGACCCCGAGACCCGGATTTGAGGAACTCTGCAGTATGGGAAGAAGGCAAGGCAGTGTGATGCTCCGGGCAATGTTCTGCTGGGAAACCTTGGGTCCTGGCATTCATGTGGATGTTACTTTGACACGTACCACCTACCTAAACATTGTTGCAGACCAAGTACACCCCTTCATGGCAACGGTATCCCCTGATGGCAGTGGCCTCTTCCAGCAGGATAATGCGCCCTGCCACACTGCAAAAATTGTTCAGGAATGGTTTGAGGAACATGACAAAGAGTTCAAGGTGTTGACTTGGCCTCCAAATTCCCCAGATCTCAATCCGATCGAGCATCTGTGGGATGTGCTGGAAAAACAAGTCCGATCCATGGAGGCCCCACCTCTCAACTTACAGGACTTAAAGGATCTGCTGCTAACGTCTTGGTGCCAGATACCACAGGACACCTTCAGAGGTCTTGTGGAGTCCATGCCTCGACGGGTCAGAGCTGTTTTGGCGGCACGAGGGGGACCTACACAATATTA
>CABFOQ010030998.1:0-29547 GCA_900660455.1 Gephyroberyx darwinii
GCCAGAAAGCTGCCGGGGGGCTCCGCTGCCAGAGATGAAGCCCTCAACAGAGAGACCACAGCCCCAGAGCAGGAGCGCCCCCCAGAGGTGGATCTAAGGAGCGTGTCACTCAGTCAACAATGTGATAACGCCACCACCGACCACTGTGACAGCTCATGGATTGTGAACTGACAGGGCTATGGGCACTTTGGAAACAGCTCTATACAACATTCATCTCAAATAAACCCAACTTTCAAAAACACAAACAAATAAGTGATTTTATTGTTTTCTTGACTTTAAAAGAAAATGAAGAGTTTCATTCCAAAATGCTAGCCACCATTTGAACAATGTGACACCCACTGACATAATTGCTGCCGACTTGAAAGTAAACAACTGAACATTACTGAAGTTATTAGCCATCTGAGACCATCTACTCACAAAGTTACACTTTAGAGGATGTAATTATCCATCTTTTAAATAACAAGCAACCTGCATCATGTAACAATTTCCCCCCAAAATGTATAAAGCATTTTGGAACGAACGCTTCAATTTAGTGGTGTAGTCGTTTAGACTGTCCCTTAACGGGGACAGCCTCACAGCTGCCACTGAGTAAGACGCCGAACCCTGAGGAAAACACTCACGCCCAGAGTCCCTCCTCTGCGAACATCTTGGGGGCACACTCTCGGAGGGTGTTGGCGTAGCCGGGCTGGGTCTGGATGCGAACTTTGCAAGCCTCCATGGGAGCCAGGGCAATGTCGGCAAAGAACTCTGCGCTGGCGGAGGCAGCCAGGTACAACGATGTCCTCCAGAGGTAGGTGTTCTCCTGTTGGGTGAAGCAACAGATCAAACAGTTAAAAACACAAAGACCGGGGAATAGAGATGTCAGCCAGAGTTGCCCCCATGTTAGGGCCGATAATATATATACTTTTGTTACACATCAAGTCTGTAAATAATGCTTTTAACAGCAATTTATTTGAACCAGACATGTTTGGGACAGACATGAAACCAAAACCACCTTTGCCTGCTACTGTAATAGGAATTAAAAAGGTGAAAAACCTGCCAGCCCTATGTGCAGCAATTAACTTCAATTCAATTACTTTTCTGAGACTGACTCAGCACATCTGTGATTGTCCCAAAAGGTTGAAATGTTCATGAGACTTGCAGCTGCACAACAGAAACCAACAAGTGTAGGCTCCCATTTTTGCCCTGAACCTGCGTCTGGACTCACCTCTCCCAGCATGTCACTGTAGAAAATCTTGAACACCTCATAGAAGCCAAACTTGCAGAGCCCCTGCATTGAGTAGCCGATGAATGTGGGAGCCCAGCCCTTGGCGAGGCCTCTGACACCATCTTCCCTCACTGTGATTGAGAAGCCGTTGCCAATGCTCTTGTACTTATCTGGGTTCACCTGAGGAGGAGGAAATGACATTGGTGAGGAGTCACATCAGAGACGATAAGGCTAGGGGTCTGAGCTAGCCTAGGTTAGACTATGGAATGACTAGGAAAGAGGAGATTCCAGCAACACTTTTAGTACTGAGAACAAAAACGTACTAGTAAAACCAACGTATTTGGCGTGTGGGCTTCATAAGGGGTTTTAGAGTTAATCTGAAAGCCTACATAAATACAAAAGACCCTAAAAATCAGGCAATAGATTGACAATGGAAAATGACAACCACATTTACTACTTTTACAATCAAGGAGTTCCTGTAGTATTTTCTTAGGTTGTATCCATCGGTTTCATCTTAAGAGCACCATTGGCTGACCTCTGATCAGCCAGTAAAAGCATGTGGGGGGGGCACTAAATAGGGTGGATAGGGAAACTTGCCATGCTGCTGCATCTTGTCGGTAACAAATGTGTGCTTTTGGTTTGTCACATGACCAGACATTTGCCCAATTCCCACATTTTTCATGACCTGTAAACGACCAAATCCTTTTGTCACACTTTTCCAGACTTGTGTAGAAACCCTGTAAACGGTGTCTCCTCCCATTCAAATGTCCGTCCACCAGCCTTGCAGCAGCGGGAGCTCCCTGCCTGAGGAGCAGGGTTGCCACTGCAGCAGGTAGGCTGGGGGGCAGGTAGACTGCTCTCACACGCCAATGACTCAAGCACCTCCAACTGTACAGCCAGAAAGCTGCCGGGGGGCTCCGCTGCCAGAGATGAAGCCCTCAACAGAGAGACCACAGCCCCAGAGCAGGAGCGCCCCCCAGAGGTGGATCTAAGGAGCGTGTCACTCAGTCAACAATGGGATAACGCCACTACCAACCACTGTATGGCTCAATGAAACATATTAATCCATTGGTTATCATTTCAATCTTCTTATTTTATTGGTTGATTTTAGTGTCATGTATTCATGTAGGCTTTTAAATTAAAAGCGAAGAAGGTCACATGTCGAAACGCATTGGTTTTTACTAACAAATGTTTGTTTTCAGTACTATAAGTGTAACTTCCTCTTTCCCAGTGTTACCTACCATTCACATTGTTAGTGGGATCAGCTGTGCCAGAATACTTGATCAACATATGTGGGCTGTCTAGCCTTGAGCATGTACAAACACTTGACTTTACTTATATAAGGTTTTTTTGTATGCAGTTATTAACGGTCTGCTTTAAAATTTGCTTCTGAGGAAATATGTTGTATTGTAAAACATACTTTAAGTCGAGGCACTTTCTTACTGGCCTGCAACTGTTAAAGGTTGTATAGACTCAACACTATGAATGTTGTTTTTATACCCTTCCAACCATGTAGTAGTTGCTGATTATTGTACTATCTCACATGCAGAGTCATTTAGACCTTGCACAACCCTTACATGGAATTGGGGCTGAAAGGCTGCAGGTTATCCATTCATGACTGGCTACCCACTGCTACTGTGGAGTTTAGCTACCATACAAACCTGCAGACGGCACTTGACAAGGTCGAGGGGTACCACTGCTGTGTGTGTGATGCCGCAGCTCAGGATACCCCCAAAGCCACACAGGGCATAGTACTTTGAGGAGCCAAACTCGCAGCTCACATCGTCTGTGGCAGAAGGGGACACAACATGCAAGCCACATGCAAGGTCACATGCAACACAGGACAAAAATCAACACCAACCCAGAGCCACATGATTGAAAAGCTCTGTCACTGAAGGGGGAGATTTCCCAACTTTGTTTTTTTCTGTGGACCCATTTGGGTGCCAGGCAACATCAAGGCCTTGGACATTTTGAATGACTTCAGTAACAGGCTTTTCTATAATATATGGCTCTGCCACGAACATGCCACCATTTAGTAGGAAAACACACCAAAGGTTGATAAATCTTTATGCACACATGATTTCAGTATGAACTTAAAATAATTTGTGATTATAATCAGTTATGCAGGAAAAACTCAAGGATGAAATAACATGATTACTAAGTAATGTAGATTCATTATACCCCCCAAGACATACTAATCAATTTTGTTTAATCTTACCAGTCATAAGGCTTAGTCATAGTCATAAGGCTTAGGTCTTATCAAATGTACTTTGACTTTCTACAACACTATTACCTGTAAAGTAAAAGGTTAATCTAGGGCTATTGAGCCTGCTATCATGAACAGGTGTTCATGAACAATCAATGGCAGGGCAACTATCAATTCAGGCAATCCTGAGAGACGGACACACTTCGATGGTGTCAAAAATAGCAAAGTTAACAGTCCGGACATACTTTCCCTCTGTCACTTCTGACATTCACCTACACGCGTCCTCTGCTGTGGACTGAGTGGGAGGGAGGGGTGATAAAAACCGATGCAGGCAGGATCAATGGACACACGGGAACACTGGCGCAGAATCACACACTTACCATGCCATGTTGATCACTCCATAACAATCATTAAAATCATGGGGATCAGTGAACAATGACAAAAACAACTTCACCATGAGCGGGCTGTCACTCTTTCTCCCATGCAAATTAATGCATTTTCAAACAAAAACACAGTTAGGGGGGGATGAGGCGTGTCGTTTTAAAAATGGCGCCGAGCCACGGAGACAGACCTGGATTCTGCATTTGACCAGATCGAGGGGCACAACAGCTGTGTGTGTGGTGCCACAGCTCACAATTCCACCAAAGCCACACAGGAGGAGATACTTCTGTGAGCCGAACTCACAACTGTCTTCCTCTGAAGAAACACAGGCAACACTTTGAAAATACATTTATGAGCTGAAAAACGGGGGAACTTCTTTGAAAGTTAAGATGGCTAAATGGCCAACCATTGGTGGAGAACAACTGGAACTGGTTCTTTACTCTTACAACCCGGTGAGTATCAGGACGGTCGACGTAAGCAGAAACTATCCATCCATCCTTCCAATCCACCGCAACAAGTTTTAACAGACGAGCAAATCCCTTCGGGGTCGGTTGCTCATTTCCCACTGTAGGTCTTTTGCAACAGGCGCTGGTGTAACTAGCCTACCACAACTGTTTTGTCTGAAAACAAAGCCAAGCCCTCTAATATCCTACCAGTCCCTCCAAACTCGATCCACTAGCTTGTTATTATTGCAACATATTACTACTGTATGAATCATAATACAGCCAACCCTTTCCACGTAAAGCAAAATTGTCTAAGACCATAAGACTGTAAGGTGACAACTTGAACGGGGTACATCGACACAGGCAGGAGTTGGTTTCATACAATAAATCTCCAGAGGCTCTTTAAAACCTGTCAGAAGAACTGCAAGGGAGGACATTGAGTTCTTGACCAGCAGTGCAGAGTTTTAGTGTCAAGACATTTCTATATTGTTTGCAAATTTCTGACCTTGTGTGTGACCCTTGACTAAAATTATTCTTAAAGCCATCTCAAAGACAACATTTGACAGGGAGTGCTACACCAAAGACAAGTTCGAGCAATGCAATTGATAGTCTAGTTTGCCCTTCCTTGTCCTCCACAGGTAGCTTGTCGTAGGCCAGGCCTAGCAGCTAACTGTCTTAACATTCACATCCTTTATTGCTCATATCGATTATCTAAATGAAAAAAAATACATTATATTACAACAGCGCCGATCATAAATAAGATCCATCACATATATCGTGTTTTGTACATATGTACAGGATGTTTGCCATAACTCGCGAAGCTAGCCGGCTAAGCTAACGCAGTTAGCCTCTCGCTGAGTTGACTAGCGAGCCTGCGGACCCATCTGGAGGAGTTGCCAGGCTTACCGGTTGTGGCGGCGGCGGCCAGTCTGCGGTTATTTTGTCCATTAAGGCTCTGTTTGGGTTCCTCGACTTTTTGAAGGGAGAACAGTGGCGCGCTGAATGGGTTGCCCCGGGCCAGCTGCGTTAGAGCGGTCGGGTACATGATGTCCTGCCTGGCGGAGCTGGGCTGCGGAGATCAATGGCCAACGTTAGCTGTGAGTTAACTAAAGGCTAGACAGCTAGCTATCAGAGCTGACGGGTAACAACCCGCCCCAACACACATACACACACAGTGACACCTGAACTGAGGGACGCTAAGTCACGTGCTGGTTATCTCGAATGAATTGGGACGGGGAAATTTATACTGCAGGAACACAATATACATTTACATACCTACGCGGGCAGCGTTCATACACATTTAACGTTACTGGTCAGTAGTTAGACTTCAAAATTGCCAAACCTGGCTACCTGCATAGGCGTGCACTCTTGCTAACCAAGGCTCTTTGCTAAAGCTAATGTTCCGTTACTATGCTAGCTGGCTAGCTTAGCTAACTTGACCGCTCCAAGGTGGAAGGGTTCAGAAAGAACAAAAGGAGATTACAACACACAAACAAAATAGTAAACAGACATGGCAACTCGACATTTACAAACGTCAACGTGGAGTGCTACTATATTGTTTATCTTAGTTATTTAACGGAATAATTCACTCACTCTTACAATGTCTTAAGATGGCGCCTCCGCTTTGCTGTAACCGGCGGCTCAGAGAGGCCGTATGACCTCGCGGTATAACAATATGTCCTTCCCTGACGTCACTACGAAAAGTAGGCGTATCCTTTCGCTTTTGTGCCCCGCCAAAGGTGCCGCAGTGCTGTCAGTCAACATGTCTGGTCCAATCACAAAATTGGGCTACGATAACTAGGCGCAGTGATTTTTAAAAATAGAATTACTGCACTTTTATGATGGTTTTTCAATTAATGGACATATATAACCTCTTCATAGAAGAGAGAAGGTTTTTTTCTCTATTGAACTGAGTAATGCCTGTGTGTGAGAGAGTGAGAGACAGAGAGAGAGAGAGAAAGCAAGAGACAGAAAGACAGAGAGAGGGATTCTTGTAGAAAAATGAAGTGTGAGGGACTCTTCTAAGTGGATTACCTGTTGGAGCA
Organism: Gephyroberyx darwinii; assembly: GCA_900660455.1. NCBI lineage: Eukaryota > Metazoa > Chordata > Actinopteri > Trachichthyiformes > Trachichthyidae > Gephyroberyx > Gephyroberyx darwinii. Next base: position 6,283 of record CABFOQ010030998.1, read on the forward strand.
GCTTGTATTCTTGTCCTTTGCCCTGTAATAAGGCTGAGAGAAAAGCCTTCCCCACTGAGGTGATCAGTGTCACGTCATGCTTCACCTTCCTCTACCTGAATGTCAGCTGCCCTGCAGGGCTTGTCAATTTTGTTGAGCTTTGTGTCAGAGAACTCATCTTTCTCAAATTGCAGCAGTTTGTGGGATCAGAAATGGCTGGACAACGTTGCTCTCTCTACACACTTATCTCAGAGTATTCATTGAAACTTCATACATGAGTGATTAGTTTGAAAATCGAACCGTGTTCAAATCCCTCCTGTTTATAACAAAGTAGTCAATGAAGCAAATTTTGAAAGCAACTTCTTTTTCTTGATATTGTGTCTGATAGGCAGATGGCCTCCACACCCAACCCTGAAAATAAAAAAAATTCAACATACCAATTTCTTGCAAACTATAAATTATCAAATGTGATCAATGTCAGTTTTCCATCTTTGTATAAGGCAATTCATCTGCAACACAGATCAAAGCATAGTTTAGTTTGAGACCTTGCATGCTAGACCCTTCAGGATCTGCATTTAAGTTTTTCTGTCATTACTGAAAACAAAAATGTTTGCTTTTAGACTGGCTTTGGGTCAAACTTGGCCCAAGGCCCATCTATCCACCATGTTCGTGGAACTCTGTTAATACGTTTTTGACACCGTGCTGACAGACAAACAGATTTCACAATTCATAACCTCCTTGGAAGAAGTAAAAAAAGCTTTTTCAGCCACAGCAACAATATAATAGTTTATTGAGTGGATATTTCATTATTTCTGACAGTGAATACATAACCAAGTAGAATACACATTGGGACATAATGTCATTCTTTCAAAATGAGAAAATAAGAAAATATTGGTGTAGGGTTTAAGAAGCTTTATACGCATTTGAGTTAGAAGAAGCCTCTCTGTCTCATAAACAAAGATGGTCTAATAATAAAAAAACAACTACAGTTTCAAATTCCAACTTGAAGGCTGTTTTGCTAATAATCGACAGAGACAGACACTAAGGCAAAGTGTGAAACAAAAACATTTCTCTCAACCGTGCACATACACTGTATTACATAAAAATAACATGGCGATAAAAATAAGTCCACATAATTCTCTCAAAGCTACTGTGTTTCTGAACATGGTTTAGTGGCCTCACAGATGTCGAGGGGAAGGGTCAAGGATGGACCAAAACAAAAATAACAGAACCCGGTACTGTCCTTTCACAACATGTCGTGGAGATCCTTGAAGTGTCACTGAGACGGCTACATTGCTGGTCTGTAACATATTCACTCTGCACAGACTTTTAAATGAGGAAAAAACGGAAAAATGAAAACATATTGAGGACGACGGGCGATGACGCAGATCATAAATTCACAGCGCCCCTGAACAAAATGGCTACGATGCAGATTCACACACAAAAAAAAAAGCTGTCTGGCCTCGTTGATAAAACCGCTCGCTTTACTTGCTGGCGACCTTTGCTGCACTGCCGCTACTGGTTTGTTCTGTATCCGAGCCTCCGAACGGGTTGATGGCGTTGGTCTCCATGGCTTGGTAGACGAAGAACAGGAACGCGGCCACGACGGCCAACAGAAACAGCTTTAGCCACAGCGACAGGCCGCGGCGTGCTGCTTTGGTCTGGCCTGTAGGCGGGGCTGCAGATACTAGCCTGGAGGAGGAGGACAAGGCAGAAGAAGAGGGAGTGGAGGGGGGCAGGTTGGTGACTCTGTGGACAGAGCGGCTCTCTGTGTAAGAGGAGGTGGTGGTGGTGTTCATGCTTTTAGAGGAGCGCAGGAAGTTCTCGTCATTCCAGAGGTCGCTGGACTTCACTGGCCGTCCGGCTGCGCCTCGAATGGGCCGTCGACAGGTGGCGCTACAGGGGGGAAAGATTACAATTTCAATGTTTTCTGAAGGGAGTTAAAGGACCCAAAAAACCCAGATAGTTACAGACATGTTAGTGTGCTGTGTCAGCATGTGTTTGAAAGCAAACCCTCTCCCCTGCTATATAGTTTACAGACTCACGTGATGATAGGAAACAAGCGTGTGTGCATGTGAGCGCTACGTACCTGATTCCTGTTGGAGTGTTGATCTCATTGGGGAACATCTCCTTCAGAACATTTCTCTCCTCCACTCTCGGGGTCTGGTCGCCGGCTGCTATCTTCTCCACCTAGACACACAAACACAACCAGCGTGATTCAACCTGCAAAAAACAACACTGACGTACGAGGAATCAACTCACCAGCAAGTCAAAGGGAAAAAAAGAAGGCATGATAGGTGCTAGATAGATTCAGACCATGTTACTTCCAACTCAACGTGTTCTCACAACGCTTGTACATATCTTACTAAAGGTTATGCACCTTTGATTCGTGCTATACCTGAGCATGGCCAGCCGCATAACCCACCACTGCATGTGCACCAAACTCAAATTGAACTACTTTGGTTGAGGTTAGGGTAGAAAAGCTTTCACTGAAAACTTTATTCTTTGCATGAGTTGGGACTTAAACCCGGGTCGCCGGAGTCAATGGCAAGTGCGTACACCCATCCACCACCTTCACTTTCTACCGCTCTATTTCAATGTCAAAACAACTGCTCGTCACGTGAGCTCCGCCTCCTGTTTCACACAATGCGTACAATATTATCAATGAAAAGTAATACAAAAAGTGTAATTTCAGAACTACAGTACTGTGCAAAAGTCTTCGAAGAGGCTTTCAAAAACAATGAAAAGGAAGTTTTTAACTAGTAAAAAATGTACTATGATAAGAGCAGTGATGTAAAACACTAATACAAAAAACAAAAAACATCTAAGACTAAATTTATATAAAAAAAAGAAATCTAGCATGCCTAACACTTCAGTACTGCATAACTTTGACCTTCACATGACAACAGGCTGTCCCAACTTCTGCTCCTCCTCCAACCAGCAGAGGGCTCCCTGCCTGATATTGGACACCAGTGCTCTCCCCACCGCTTCAAACCAAAACTTGGGTGAACCGCCATGTTTTCCACAAACCCACCTTGAGAATATGTGATACACACACACAGAATACACCAGTGACATATAAACCCTGGTTTGTGACAGAGGTGTATTTCACAGGGACCGCTACCTCTTTGACCTGCGGCTCCTTGGAGACAACGGCCGTGCAGCCATGTGTCCTGACAGGGCTGAGCGTGGAGAGGAACGGGGTGATTTTTTGCTGCCTCCCTTTACGCAGCTGGGCGTCCGAGGGCACGTGTTTCTCCTGCTCAGAAACAATGTGTGTGATTGTGTGTGTGTGTGTGAGCTAGGTTAGAAAGACAACGGTTCAGCTGTCACACAGCTAACCCTGCAGAAACCGTGAGCAGCTGCACACACCGTGACACACAAATATACACAAAGCCCAATTCATCATCATCAACCATATGTTCTCAACTATACAATGTGTGATTTTTTTAAACACCACCACAACAAAAACATTGCACCATTCAGAGATATGGGTGTCAACTCAACCAAACGTGCAGAGGACCAAAAAAAAAAAGACACAAGCAAAAAGAGACGGCAAGACCAATACCGCTACTGCAGAGCCACCACTGGCCTTAGAGTCAAACCGGTCAGACAGAGACCAGTGGGACTCCTGATCCTTGATGGGCGAGATGTCGCACATGGGGCTAAAGGTGATCGGGTCAATGATCGGGTCAATTTGGGTCAGATGAACCAAGGAGGGTGCAGGCCCAGACGGCTTGGCGGCCAGCCGTGGACTTGGTTCCTCAGGCAGACTCTTCAATTGGTACAAAACACAGACTAGATTAGAGATGTGTTCAGGAACACAAATGGAGGAAAACATGAGGAAAAGGATGCAAAAAGATGCAAGACAACAATCACCATTGGCGATTAGCAGCTGTTGTTTCCAAAATCTTTAACACGTCTTTACTTTTTTATTCCACTGCTATAAAAGAGGATACATATGTAGACTGGATGTATGTGCAGTAAGAAACCAGTGAAGTCATCCCAGTAAAATAGTGGTAAAAATCCAAACCCAGGTCATTCATTGTCCTTGACTTAATATTACACTGGATTCAACTGGGTCCAATAGTGAGTGAGACTTCAAATTCTTTCTACGCACCAGAGCCACGGGTCTCAGAGATATGACCCTCTGTCCAACTGAAGCTTTAACATTTGGCTGTGGTTCCTGAGACGCCAACAGAAATAAATCACAAGATAAAAGAATTAAAAAGCATCAAATCAATCAGCGATGAAAGCAAAACAAGTGAGCCTCATAAAAACAAAAAGATATGCAATGCCATCAAGTTATTCTGTGATACTAGTCTACCCATTGGTTCCCTGCAGCCTGTGTGTCATCAGCCAGGGCTTCCCAAACTTTTTGCACGCCAAAAAACCTCGGATAGACGGAGATCTGTCTGAGGACGCTCCTGAAATTCTGCCAATGTTTGATTTGATTTAGCCAAGAATGGCATACATTGTCTGGTGGTGCGACAACAGGGGGAACAGCCAAACCTTTAAAAAAATATCCTCAATACATTTTGTAATTTATCCAACGTGTAAATAACAGCAAAATAAATTTAAAAGGATTTTTTGTTTATATTTGACAGTGTAAAGAGTAAAATAATAAATAAGAGGTAATGGCATGCAACATGGTCCACAAGCCGGCCCATTAGGCTGCTCATGACATCGCTATGTGCCTTAGTCCCAGAGAGGTGAGTCTAACCTCTAGCAGGGTGGTGTCGAGTAGGGCGACGCGCTGACGAGGTGAAGCTTTGAACAGTTTGGGAGGAGGAATACCAACACCTTCCTTCTGGAGCTAAAGGTTTAAAAATCACACAAATACAGGTAAATTGTTCTGATTATAAAAGCTGTAATTGGATTTCAAACTCAAACCACAACGGTCGCTGGTTCTTTGTAACTGGCCCGTTGTCTCCCATCTATGTGAGCAGGTGGGAGCACCTTCCAGCGGGGGCTCTCCGGAGCTCTGGGGTCCTCAGGGTGGCTGCTGACGGGGGTCTTCACTGGTGGAGAGTGCCTTGGATTGAGGGCCACGCACCTCTCTCTCACAGCACAGGACAGCGCCGGCCCTGCTGGACCCTGAGGCAGCCGAGTCAGTGAGTAGAACAAACGGACCATTGACACTGAATGGCACAAAATGCGATCCAGGAAAAGTTCCAATACTACGAGCACCCTCAAACCTTCCAGGTGGGAGTGCTAGTTTTTCCGTCATTACAAAAACCCAAGTGAAAGTGAACTGGCACTGGCCTTGAAATCACCGCTGTGAACAATAGACAGAAGTGCCCGTGTATAGCCAGCCGTAACCATGACCTCTCCCATTCACTCAAATTCAAGCCAGTCTACCCATGGCCACCCAGGGTGCGTTTAGGACAGATGACAGGAGATAGCCTACTCCCTATAGGGGAAACACTTCTCCACATCCACAAATCAGAACAAACAAACCAGTGAGTCCGCAATCAAAACCAGTGAGCAAAGAGCCAAAGTGTCTCCCATCGGCCATCCCGTGGCCCAGAGCTACCTCAGCAGGTGTGGAGGTGATGGAGGGAGATTCAGTCTTAGCTGGACTGACCGGGCTATGGTGAACTGTACTGTTAGACTTCGCCTGGACCTGGTCTGTCAGCACAGGCCTCAGATCCTTAGGCACTATCTGATGGGGTACAGGGGGAGAGAAGGAAAAAGAGAATGAAGCAAAGAGATAAAGAGAAGGTAAAAAAAAAAGGAAATGAGGAGAGAATCAGAAGGGGAAATAAAGAAAAAAGGGAAGAGTGTGATATTGAAAACGACAAATGAGAAACAAAGAAAAGCAAGAAAGAGTGGACATGAGAAAAATGGAAAAGACAAATGAGTTGATAAGTGAGTTGGAAAGGGACAGAGAGCAATTACTGGAAGCTAATGGTGATGGACTGAAGCAGCCAGGGAGGACGAATGAAAATGAAATTCAGTTGATGCCAACTGACCTTTGATTTGCAGGGAGGAATACCAGGAGTAGGCACATCCTGGGGGAGGAGTCAATAACAAAGTTAACATGTGATTGACCTTTTGAGACTACCCACTTCGATTAGGTCATTCGTAACACAAATTTAGATAGACGAAGGTTAATAGAACAGGTGAAAAGGTTCAATTTCAATGCTGTTGGTGATCCTTGACTATTTGAACCCAGTTTCAAAGTAAAACTTGAAGTGGTTTTCTTCTGGATTTATGTGCCAAACTGATATAGGATATAAGCCGACCTGAAATCACACCGTCCCTGCTCCAAAGCTGCTTATATGTGGATTCTTATATTATGATATAAGGACACATTTGAACAGTGTCCCTGGATTTTTTTGGTTAAGCACTATTTACTAGCAATATCTTAATATCCATTTTTTCTTGCATTGGGGGCAGCTTTCCAGCAGGGGGAGCAGTCATTTCCGAATGAATACACAGGAAACACCAGAGCCAATATTGAGGAGAAAGTGTTCACACACACACCCATCTGTGGGTGGACTAGAAGAATACATGACAAAAATACCCGTACACTGGGGTGACCTGCCGTGTTCACGGTGCGGTGGTTTGATTAAAAGCTCTTTGTCTGGTAAACACCGGGTGGGATAAAGTGAGGGACCGTACACCAGTGTGTTTTCAATCAGGGGGTCATATTACAGTGTCAAGGCAGGGGGGGAGGGTCTGCACCACTCTATGGGATGACCTCCTGGAGTGGCGCTTTACGCTCAGGACGGGCACATCTTCATCATTATCATCCTCCTGCTGCTTATCCAACAGCACATCTATCTGTGTAAACAGAGTAAGCAAGTAAAGTAAGTAGCCACACACACGCGTGCACACACACACACACCACACACACACACCACCTGGTCCTAAGGAAGCCTGAGGTTATCGCGGGCACAACCACCAGAACTCTCTACTGCCTTTCATTTTTCAAAGGCTCAGCTCAACGGGTGTTGTTCACCGTCTCAACAGCAGGGGGAGCACCGCACAATCACAAAGGTAAAAGGAAAATAAACAGCACGCGGAGGCAAACAAACAGTAAAAGAGACTTTTTAGCCTTATCACTGACCTACTCAATCAGATTTCACCCTTTTGTTACAATTCCAGGCTGACATCGTATTTGCCATATTGTAAATATATATAAGATAAGACACAGCAGGAGGTTGGACGGTACTACGGGTTGAAGGGAGAATGAAGGAAAAAAAAAAGGGGAAGGGGAGTGGGCAGCAGTCAAAAACAGCTAATCCACGTCATGTGCTTTGCCTCCAACACAGAGAGCAAGAGTGAGAGAGAGGCTACACATACAGAGACAGACCGAGCTGGGTGTGACGGCCAAGTCCAATAAAAAAAGAAACCACTTCCTTTCCCCGTATCAGGGGAAAAGGCTTAATCAGGCCCAGATGGCGCGTCCCCTAGTACCTGCTCCGTGTCTGAAATTGAGGTGTACACATTCCAGACTAGTATTCTTGCAAATGCAGCTCAGCTCTGTGTGCGTGCACGTTGAAAAATTGCTCTAGATATCAAAGTCATGAATGGGATTTCCTGGGATGCTTCCTCTGGAACACGGTGAGTATCGTGGCCATGTTTGCAGTGAGGTTATATCGGGGTGGGTGGGTCATTGGGGGTATTATCAAGTGATATTGACCTTTCACAGAGATTTGTACATCAGTCATCAATAGATATCAGCACAGATTATGATCGATATTTTGCTGAGACGGCAAAATCTTAAAATCTTAACCATGCAGTGAAAGTGTTTCAACTTCCATCCTCTAATCTCACCAGAAAAAACACCAGTAATGTATCTGCCATCATTCAGCCTCATCTAGTTAGCCTTGCACATGAATGATGCAATAACTTATCTGCTAAAAAAAGTTGTATCAACATTTTTTTCCAGCAAAGGACCAGCAGTATCAGCATAAAAGTTACAACTGGCACAAACACAAAAACAAGTACAAGTGTTTCAGAATTATTCTTCCATCTAGAGGAAAATGAAGATGGTATGTGCAAAGTAACAAGTTCAAAGGTCGAGCAGCTCTCAGTGTGGCTCTGTGGTCACAAGCCAAACCGCCTTAAAAAAGGAGATGCCTGTCTCCACCAAAGCAACATGGGGGGGCAAAACATTTGCTCAAACTTGACTGTTTGGGTTTGCACTTTACTAGGAGTGTCTCCAATCAAAGGATTTTTTTTGTTGTGACTGAATGAAATACTAGACTAAATGTGAAGCAGCTTACGGGAGAGCTCGGGTCTTACCCTGTTGTGCTGGCTGCTGCGTGTCCTGGTGGTGACGGGCGTCTTCCCTCGGCTCCTGACTGGCCGCTCCACCACTGGAGCTGGTTCAGGCACTGGTTCAGGTTCAGGTTCAGGTTCAGGCTCAGGTTCAGGCTCTGGCAGTGCCGTCTCTTCTGCCAAACAGATATACATTCATATAGTTTTTTTTAGGCCTTTGTTTTTTGGACCTTGTCTTTGTATTTTGTGCATTCTTTGATATTGTTATGCTGCTGCAACCCAAGAATTTACCCCCAGGGATCAATAAAGTATCTATCTATCTATCTATCACTCCTCACATAGTTAAACATCAAGTCAGTCAATCAATTAAAGCAATTATTGTGAAAAAAAATTGATGTGCATACAAATACTGAAACATCTAACATGTGACTTGCTGCAATGATTCAACCACAATGACGAGCCTGTACGCAACAGTAATACAGACAGAAACAGCAGTAGCAGACCTGTCCACGTGTGCCTCAGTACAGATGTAGTAACACCGGCGTTTACCTTCCTCCTTGTCACTGTAGCGGTCGGAGTCTGAGTTGCCGTTGTGGTTGCCGTCAATCTCTGCGAGAACCACGTGGGGTATCAGAGCCTGTGGAGGCCCCTGGTCGAGCAACTTCTGCAGCTTCTTCTCATAGAGCTTACGGGTGGAAGCTGGGGGAGGAGGGAGTGGGGTAACTACAGAGTTAGAGCTGCACTAGGCAACTTCACACTTTGGTGGCTCTAAATAACAGCAAGAGGTGGCTGTGGAAATGTTCCGCTTCAACACCCAGATGAGTGTATTTTTACATACATGTCTACGATGTTTCATCTTTTTATTAACGCTGGTTTTATTTTGTTTATTATTAATTACTGGATCATAAAAAAGGTCATATGCAACAGCCAACCCAACTCGATATTAACACAACACGACCAGAACGCCTATTTTCAAAGTCAAACTCAAAACAATATTGAACTTTGCACTACTAGAGGTTGACTGCATGGATGCACACGTCAAAAACTTACATCGTTTAAACAAAAAGGGAAATATTGCTTTATAATATTGAGGCGTGTGTGTATATGAGTTTACACCACCACATTGTGTGCAAACAGTCACTTGCAAATTCCACCACCTGTGTGGATTGTGTAGCACCCACATGACACATCCCTCCACACCGTGTACCAGTCACACATCTTTAGGAAGCTGTTGCCTTTAAAGACTCCAGTTTGGCCTGGAGACATAATAGATGATTTTGGTGCCAATCCTCTCCTCACATATTGGGTGAGGTGACCAATGGTCCAAATTCCCAAAAGGCCGGTGTAGCGCTTTAACCCAGTTTAGCCTTGTTGTTATTACTGTGGACTCACCCACAATCGGCCCCACGTCGACTCCATACTTGAGTAGCTCATCCTTAAGGCCTTCAGCAGTCAGCTCGGTCACGTCCAGGTCCTCCGGCCGAGCCTTGTCCGTTTTCCTGGTGGCTTTCTGTGGACAGAGGACGGTACTACTTGGTTGGTACTGTAATGATAAATAGTACAGTTGAACAAAACAGCACTGCAACATCAGACTTGTGCCAGGTAGCAACTAAGGTTTGTGAGCAAGTGTATGGGCTGCTTTGCCTTGGTGTTGATTGTGCTAATACGCTTATCCACTGCATCGCTACAATATCAGACTGTTCATGTGTGAGACTTGGTTTACTTGGCGCTAGTACACAGACCGATAAAGGGACTTTCCCCCTCTTGTCCCGAAGAACATTTCTGACTGTCTCAAAAGCATTTTTGTAGTGTTCGGAAAACGCTCATTTCGAGCACCGAGGAAACAAAATGATGGATGCACACCCTAAAATCCAAATCACTTTACTTTCCCGCCCTGACCATCTTCTGGCAGCGAAACATTCTCTTGTGAACACGTGATTCTGGCCCGTGGGTTCACTCATTTTCAGATGAAAGCTGTGTTCACGGAGGTTTAGGACAGTTACAGAAACCGGTTTACCAGGTTACTACTGATGCAGCAGCAGGCCTAGTGGTACTGCTTCAGTGACCAGAACTGACTTATGTCCCTAGTGTAAAAAAAAGTTAAGGAGGGAAAAGGGTGTGTTCTGTTTGTCAGTAGAAAATTCCACACGTGTTTCATTTCATGCATGAGAATATGTGGGAACACATTTGAGATGTGCATTCACACACACAATTTGGAAGGCCAGCTTTTGCCCGAGGCGATCTGAGTTTCCTTCCGCTTCCAAAAGACAAGAGTGCCAGTGAAATTAATAAAATGTCTCAGTACTATTCACATTACAACTAAATGCTGCAGGCCAACCATAAACACAGACAGTAAACAACCTGCTACCGTAGCCCCTCACAGACTAGCCTTCAGGAAATTACACTGCGTTTGAAGTCAACCGCCTCTGAAGTGAAGTACTGTGTCTTCTACCAACAAAAGCCACAGGAAGTTCGATCCCTGAAGCCATAAAATGCGCTTGTCTTGAGGCGACACGCTGTGAGCAAACCTGTCACACAGGGTGCAGGCCTAGGCATTGACAAGACAAGTTTAAATTCAAATATTTGGGCATGCTATTTTTAAAGTAAATGACTTAACTGCAATACAGGAACGAACGTCTCCATCTAGGCTAGAAGACTTTCTGAGAACATTTTCAGCCCGGCAGCAAACCAAGTAGGAAAACGTGAGGAATGCAACAAGGAAGTAGGCTTAACTTCAACAGTGAAGTGTTGCCACAGATCAGTTGCACACAGCATGTGATGAGATGGAGAGAGAGAAAGAGAGAGAGAGAGAGAGAGGCCAAGCCACACAGACAGAGGGAGGATTGACTTACTATGAGTCTGGCTCATAGCGGGCCCTCAGTAGGGTTTTGTCTGGATCGCGGCCAGGCTGTTTCATAATCACGGCATTCCAAGACGGGGGGAAAGCGGGAGAAGTGGAGGAAAGAAAAAGGGGCCTGTGCTCACTCCTCTACAAACCACACCCTGCCCTTTAAAGGCATATCTGGATCCTGAGCTCATAGCTAGGCCCGGCGCCCCTTCAATGTGAACCTCACAGAGTAAACAGTAATTACAAACCATGTGTTGTTGAACAATACAGATAAAAGCATGATGCCGCCGCTGTCTGATTTCCCCCCCGTACAGCTTTTAAAAATGATTGCACAGAGTAGGCTAGCGCTGTGGCTGGATGACGCAATTTTGAACTGAGTGATTCCAGGTGTTTTTCTGGGTAAATGGCTATGACCAACCGCTTGGCTGAGTAAGAAGGGTTTATGTGTGGTTAACCATAATTTTCTCCGTTAGGATTTTACAACAACTGTTTCATTTTTGGTGTCTTCCATTACCACTAAATTCATAACACTTTGCACCCAATTATGCCACATCTTACCAACACAGACGCGTTTAAACCAGGGGAGGGGGACGGGGGGGGTCTATCCCTAACTATGGCAACAGAAGGCATTTTTGACTCCTTAAAAAGGTTTATTTTGAAAGCTACTCCGACTGAAAATATGCCTGTCTAGTATTTGGAAAATGACAGGAATTCATTTTTGAGGTGAATGATCACCTCCACCTCCTACTCTTATCTGAAGCCTATAATCACTCAGGCATGCCCAAGTCATGAGTCTCACAAGAAAAACCACCTTACGTTACAATACCTTACAGTCCAAGGCTAAACAAATTACATGTGAGCCCCCCCCCCTCCTTCAGCACACACACACACACCCATGTGGTGGCAGTCTGAGCACGCATTCTTCTTCCTGAGCAAGTATTTCCTCAATAAGAGAGACCAAACCCAGTAGGATAACAGCACCATCTGCACCAGGACTGAGACCTAGTGGGCCCCTCAAACATCTAATCTACACTAAGCAAGATTTTACACAGCAGCCTTATCAGTCCAAATCACCAAATGCTTTAGATTCTCCCAAATAACTTCAGGTGTCCTGGGATGGCCACTGACGGGAAATCTTCTCGGCACACAGGAAGAGACGAAATGAAACCACCGGACACTAAGAGGAAGAAATTGAGCGTGCACTTACATCACATGATTTCGGGGTAATGAAGCCTTTCATACTTGCAGAAATCAAAACAGTTATTGCCTGCTGCCACTTGGGGTCACCAAAGTGCAAAATTGTCTCGAGACATGAGACAAAGTGTCAAACTCAAACAGGCAATCTTGATTTTGCATTTTGCCGTTCTGCATGGTTGCACAATTTTCTTTCCACTTCAAATTTTCATTGCATATCCAAAACTTTCTGGAGTAAAGGGAAACGCCAAACGGTTACTTCCTAGCAGTGTTTCAGGGATCTGGTGCTCCTTGTCATAATAAAGCTGCATCACAAATGTTTATTTTACATTTCAGACGTTAAAATTTCCCCTCCAGCCACTCTTCTGTCAGCATTTATCTGTTGTATGGAAATGCATCTAAGATGTATTATCGTGACTGTCCTCACCTCACAATAGACTGATCTACACCTCACTGGAAAGCTGTGTTGCCTTGCACGCTACACGCTAAACAAACATTTCCAGTCAGGTGACCTCAACGTGACGCCGGGGACCTCGGGTAAAAACTGAAAAAACTCAAATAAGCTGCAAGTTCAAAATGGCAGAAACATGCAGGTCCATTTTTTCCCTCAGACTTATACATTGCTGTGTCTGCTACCTGTACACGTGGTTGTTAACCGCAAACAGCAGTGAGTTTTTGCCCAATATTCACTGTGGGTGTTCACACTTTTGCCTGGTTAGCATGTAATTTCTCATTCACCGTAGTGGTGCTTTGTTCACACCCTTCAAGTGTTGTAGTCCAGACACCCTGAATGACACCAAAAAATCCGACCTGTTCTAAGTCAGATGTAGTCGAGTCAAAATCAAGACCAATGGCAGTCAAGACTGAGCCCAAGACTGGAAAAACTCCAGTCTTTTTGCACTATTGGTATGTTATAACGGCATGCGTTCATTTTCAATTCAGAATATATAGCCAGTACTGAAGTTGCACAATGCATCCAAATTCCCGTAAGAAAAATAATCTCTGCCTTTTTGAACACCATAAATCTGGCATTTCATCATCGCTCAAACTATCTATGCAATACCACTCTATTGGGGAGGATCACTTCCTCTCCTTTTGCATTTGTGTAATTAACTTGTTGGTATATTGCACAAAAAAAAGAGAGGAGTAACTATATATAGACTATACAAAGTACTATCTAAAGAACAAAGGGGACATAGGAAGTGAAAAATGGAGACCAAAACACAAAGATGAATTACACTGAACAACTCCATGCCCACGCCCTCAACAGTCCTCTACAGCAGCTGCTGCAACACTCAGGAATTCAAGTGCACCACTGATTTCATTCATTCACACATCTGGTGTGCTCTCTAATCTGCGGTGATGGGCTCTGTCAAATGCACCAGAGGTGTCATGTCACAAAAACAAGCAAAGCATTCACTCAGTTGATTGACTCCAAAGCTCTCAAGTCCAGGTTGATTGATTTAGCATTATGAGGAACTAATGTTTAAACTAGGCGAAACTGAGATTTTAAAAGATTGGCAACAGATAACAAAATGTAAAGAACTAGTATGAACAGCAACATTTCCTGTAGGTTATCACGTAGAGTACCAATCAACCGCAGCACGTGTTATTATATTGTTAAAGACTTCTTTTGCGCGAGGCAGGAGTGAATTCAAGCGGAAAACTTTTTAATAACACGCTTTGGTGGAAGTGAAAGATGTTTGCGGGCCTGCAGCCTTTCTGGGTTGGCCACAAAAGATGCATTCAATAAAAAAAAGACACTGGGTTATTACTTAGAGCTCCCAAGCTGGGGCCCGGGGGCCACCAGGGGTCCTAGAGGAGGTTGGCGGGGTCCCCAGCAAATTTAGGAGTAGTTTCATTTTACTACTACTACTCTCTTTGTGATTTATCACGATGAGAGAATGAATGGTGACCAATCCGAGCATATGCTTTCACTCCCGCCACGGGTTAGGGTTAACCCACCTACGGCACCGAACGGGTTCACGATTCACGACTTTGAGCCAACGTTGAAACTTGCGTACAACTTGCAAATACGCAGCGTTTCCACAAATTCAAATACAAAACCAAAACTCACCCTGCCGGAGGAGCGACTTCTGTTGGAGACGACGGGAGGGGGTAACTCTTCGTCGCTGGAGAAAGCGTCCAGAGTTGCGTTTTTCTTATTCTGCACGGTCAAGTTCTTCAGATAAAGCTGCACGAACACATCTTTCGTCGGGTTCCCGCTCGGGAGCTCCACGTTGTTGGCCACAAGCTCGCTCTTTAGCTTGTCTTTGGTGAGCACAGACGGGTCGTCGAGGTACTCCGGCATGTCTGCGGATAGTGGGACAGATTCGTTGCCGCCTCGATAACAACAAAAATCAAATATTTGGCGAGGAGGCTCGGTGTGAGCAAAATGGCTAACCAGCGCCTCTTATCGGATTTAACTCGCAAAGCAAATAATATGGAGGGCAGAGACGTTACTGCAAAAAAAAAAAACCCAGTTCAATCTGCGTCTCAACTCGAGCTTGTTGCTGTTGTTGTTGTTCTCGCTTCCTCTTTTCAAGGGTTTTTACTCAGAAGAATGAAGACGTGAAACAGTGTCAGTGGTTATTGAGTGTTTGTGGGGGGCTTCGTTGGTCACAGTGGTGGAAAGCAGACGCCACCGGCCCGCTGATGATGAGGGAGGATGCCCCGGAAGTACCTGCCCGTGTAATCGCCTCCTATTGGTCAGATGCTGCTAGAAGGAGCTCCGCCATTGGTCGAATAAACATGCAACTATTGAAACTGAACAACACGTCACGACTTCGAGATTCACTGTTTAGTAAAGATGTTTTGAATTGTTCTGATAAATAAAGCTAAAGCTACATAAAAGGAAAACTGAATACACTGTAAATTGTTACAAAGATGTATTTTATGTGGCGTAATTACATTACATAACTCATCGTTATTTTTTACTTTTATGTTCACATTGACTTCAATCATTGACCGTACCTGGTAGCTGTGCAATGTACTTGTTCAATTAAAAGTAAATACAGATTTATTCACCTTTTATTAACCTTTTTTTTTTTTTTTTTTTTTAAATCTAATATTTACTGCTGCTAGGCATTCATTTGGATTCTGTGTAGTGGTGAATAAAAGGTGGGTGAACTATGACCCCCAGCTGGTGATCACACAACTACCAATATAAACAAAAATGTTTTCCTTGAAAGATCCCATCCTCATATAACTTCATGTCAAAACTTCAACTGCAACCTCAGTCTTGTGTGCAGTTCATTATTTAAGGCCCTTAAATAGGTTAAGGGCACTTTGATGGCAGCTGTTGAGGAAAGGAAGAGAATTTCTCCCTCACTTTCCCCACTCAGTCAGTCTGGGATTCAAACTGATGACCCTTTGATCACACCAACCTATCGCTCTAACCATGTGACTACCGCTGCTCCCATGAATACACAGCTAATATGAATGCAATAACAGAAAAGCAAAAAAAAAAAATACCACAATCAATTTGTTCTTTGTGCATTACATATAAATAAAATAGTAATGCATTGGTTTATTCCATCACTGGACACAAAAGAAAGACAACAAAATGGAAAAAAATCCAGTGACATTTCTTCCCTTTCTGATATTTTGCCACAAAACAATATATTCATTCTGAAACTGACTATACTCAAACAGTACAACAGCAGAAAAATACTCAAACAATATTTGGGAAAAAATTAAACTGCTCTAATTTTAGCACCACCATGCTCCCCCCCCTTTGCAACAACCATGTGCATTCTCATATCAATAAAATGAAAATAAAAATCCTGGTCTGGTGCATTATGGTATCTTGATCTTGTACCTTGGTTGGGAGGAGGAGGGGGGAGGTTGAGCAGACTGACAGAACTGGGCTGGATCAGAGAGAAAGCAGGCAGCGATGAGACGGGGACGCTCACAGGTCTACTGCTTTACTCTGGAGCCCATACTGTCTTATAAGACTGCCTCAATGTGTGTGTGTGGAGCCCATACTACCTATATGACTGGTTTAATTTGTGTGTGTGTGTGATGCATTGGCCTATGACAGACACATCTATCACCCCATCAGTTTCCGATGAAGATGCACTGACATGAACTCTGCTCCTTGCTGGGGCATGATATAAAGACACTGGAATACCCCTCCGCTCATCTCCTCACGTGCTTCCTTTCCTCTTCTCATCCCTTTCCCACTCATCATGATGCTTCTCCTCAGGCCTTGATCTCAGGAATTGAGGTGTACAGCTGCTCAGAGTTCTCTGCCCCCAGGTCCTCTGATAAGAAAGAATAAAAGACATAATTAGATATAGCACACAGACATTTGTACACATCGCGAGGTATAATAACGACATACCAGCGGTGCACAAAAAGCAAAGTGTCCTGAAAAAGCCTACTGATAACAAGGTTCCTACACAGGTTCAATTTCATAAGTCCTTACTTTCTCCCGCCCCTTTTTCTCATTCTTAGTAGTACTTGGTGTTGAATATGAAAAGTCATATTACCCGGCACCTATTAGTCACACCATATCACAAATGTGAGATGATGAAGGCTCTTCATAAGAAAATGTGTTCTTTTCCCCCACATTTTTCAAGACCCGGGCATTGCTACGTTGTTTTTCCCCATACATTTCCAGATTTTCCAGACCCGTGTAGGGAACCCTGTGACCAGCAGATACTGTGTGACTTAGCGCGGAGGTCAGACGCGCAGAATTCGAGTGTTACCAGGAAGGACACACTTCCATAGGCCGTAGGTTTTCCCCACCGCCGTCTGCCACAGTCGGAGTGTGCCGTCCTCAGAGCCGCTGGCGTAGAGCTCCCCGTCGGGGCTGAAACGAACACAGTGGACCGGCCCAAAGTGGCCCTTGTAGGACTCTGCAGACAGGAGAGGATGCAACAGTGTTGGGATGTTTATTTCCAAAACATAAAGAAAATCAGAGAGATCTCTAGCACAGTGTGCAAACCTGGGCACACCTTCAGGTTTGACTGGTATGATGGCGTCCTTAGGTTGGTTAGTCACAAACTGAGCGTGTTCTAACATGCTGTGTGGCTGATTGGATAGATGGCGGGAGCAAAATAGTTGTATGGGACAGAAATCACTGATGATCTTAGCAATTATTAGAAACCACCAGGTTCCCAACAGAGACACTGATGGGGGAAAATGCTTTGAAAACAAATCCTATTGCCCAGGTTTCTCCTCAGAGTGGCAGGGCTGATCTGGAATCAGGTGTATTGCGTTGCATAGATCATAATGAAAGATATGGCCAAGGGCATCTGGTCAGTATTCCCATCATTGGGGAGGGAGATTAACCCAAACCCCAGCCAAATGCTGAGTATGACCGGTGAGTTTTCCTACTCTACCAACCACTTCAGCAGGAAACTTCAGAGATCCTATTCTAAAAATCATTACCTAGTAGTTAATGATAGATAAGAGCTCCATGATTAGGCTAACACATTAAAGATAAAGACACTCATAACAGAGAAAAGGCTTTTTGAGCCTCTCGTTCTCCCTGGTGCTCACCCAACTCCTCCTTGGTGCTGTAGTCGTATTTGTAGAGCTTGAAGTCGTCTCCACCAGCCACAAAGTAGTCCTTCTCTGGGTGGAGGGAGGCTGAGTTGATGGAGGCTGGGGCCTCGACAGTCTTGATGAGGTCCAGGCTACAATATATAGGTAAAACACATCAGGAATGCAAGAATATTCTGAGGACACAGGAATATTTTTGTATTTCCATCTATTGTCTGGGCACGGTTACTCTGACCGTTGCATTCCTTACCATTTTCTGCTTGTAATGTTGGCAACCTAGGAACCTAAGATCACTCTGCTGTTGTCACTAGGAGGAGTTAAATGACTAAAGTCTCTCTGAGGTGAATGAAGAAGTCTGTATTTTACGGCACCTACAACCCACTCAAAGCCTCGGATGAGAGACTTTAGTCTTTAGACTTCTTCATTCACCTCATTTTGTTTCCGAGATCTAGATCTGTGTATCGGGACTGTGGTGTACCTCAGGGCGTTGTAGAAAGCGATGGTCTTCCCGTAGGTGATAACCAGAATCTCTCCATCCGCCATATACTCCATGCTGCTCACAGTTGTGTCAAATGACAACGTCTTCACTACCTCCATGGAACCTCTGTCCCATAGTCTGCACAGACACACACAAGTGTATATTACAGCCCTTGAATTTACGTGTCAGTTGAAGTTGAGAAGATAAATATAGAGAAGACGATAAATAGAAATGGACATGTTGTCACCGAGGCATGAAAGAAAATACACCAACGTCTAACAGAACACGGGGGCTAGTCAACCGTAGTTCCACACATATGGGATTTGAGCCTGGCTGCCACTGACCGTATGGTTTTGTCCTCAGACGCAGAGAGGATCTGCGTGTCGTTGTTACACCACAGGGCTTTCTTTATGGCTGAAGTGTGACCCGGGATCTCCAGTGGAGCTGAAGGGCAAACAAAGATATAAGAGTGAATTAGTCTTAATGCAAAAAACGTACAACCTCAAGATCACAAATAAGTTACTTCTTTTGCATTTGAGACCATTTCACCTCTTTTCCTCTGTCAGAATGGAGTGAGCTACAAAAACATCCACAGACTTGGTCTTTTTATATAATTTACAGTACTAGAGGACCTACAGTGAGTCATGGATCAGTGGCATGATTTCACTGTTCCATTCACCAGATATTTTGCTGAAAAAATATAAAATATATAAATAAAAAATATGAAAATAAAAACCAGTAAAACAGGATGGCTGGCATGGATGAAGAGGAGGCTGAGTAACACAACAGATCAACCCATGGACACGCGTGCTGACGCTCACCTGCTTCAGGTTTGCTAAGATCGTAGATGCGCAGCACCTTGTCATTTCCCCCAGTCAGCAGACAGTTGCTATCCTGAGGGAGAGACAAAAAAAATCAAGCGGATATTTGAAACACGTGTCCAACACACCTATATAAATAATCTTTGTCAATGAAAAGACTTGACTGTTAAAACAGAAATCTCCCCACCTAAATGTGACCGATGTGACCCAATATGTTAACAGAAATGGCCTTTAGAAGCAGGCACAGCCAGGACATTCTATGATGAAATACAAAACCTTG
This sequence comes from Gephyroberyx darwinii, assembly GCA_900660455.1. Lineage (NCBI taxonomy): Eukaryota > Metazoa > Chordata > Actinopteri > Trachichthyiformes > Trachichthyidae > Gephyroberyx > Gephyroberyx darwinii. The sequence continues at coordinate 25,626 of CABFOQ010030998.1, forward strand.
ATTGAAGGTAACGCAGATGCATTAAGACAAATGCATTTGTACACTGAACCCACATACATGAATTGCACCTACCTGAGTAAAGGTGACAGACTTGACTATGTGTTTGTGTGCCAGTGTGAGGACCTCATCTCCGCTCACTGCATCCCACACCTTTCTGGAAAGCAGAACGGTTGTCTTTTGATTACAACAAAAATTCATCCATCTGCAGTAACATAGTAATAAAATAATAATAATCTTTATATGGCACTTATCTAGAAGCAGCTGACAAAGTTCTTTACAGAAGACTTTGAAGTACCATTGTATTGAGCTTCATACTGCCACGTTTGAAAACACCAAAACACCTACTTTTTACTCCCGTATATCAATCCAACCCCTTTGCCTATGTAAACACATGTTTTGCATACAACACATAAAACCAGTTCATAGAAATACTTTTCATTTTGAATGAGCAGAGTTTAAGAGAGAGTAACCAAAGTGAGCAACACTGGACCACCAACCCTTACAGCCTCATATTGAACTCTTGCTGTCACTGAAATACCATTGTATTGGACATGTATGTTTACATTTTATACTAAATATGTCAGTACTTGTGTGAGTATTTTTAACCCAAGTACTATTATATCAGGACATTTCCACTTTTACTTAAAGAATTTGTATTCTTCTTACACTGCTGTTTAAGGGACACTACATTAGAAATGTTGGAGACCTCAATAAACTAGACAAACCGCATTGCCTCTAGTGTAGCTGTTTAGCCTTTCCTAAATCCTTGTTATCCCTGAAACAAGCATCGCCCATTGTATGGGAAAGAACATGTCAAATTCCATTGTAAATACTGCCACGTTTGCACATGACTTTTTCTGAATCATAAGGGCCCACTTGTCAAATTATACAGCATACGTATGATCCACCAAGCAGCAGTTCATTTGATAAATACTATAAACTACCACCCCAATGGTATATTTTGATGGACAATTGCAGGAATAACAGGCAAACCAGTTATAAGATTTTTATTGATATAACCTTGGTGCATCATATGTAGGCCAAATTTACCAGTGGACCCTAACAATACTGAAAAGATCTTCATCTTTTATACTGTATGTTTGATAAGCAAAGCAACATGAAACTGGCAGAATGATATCGTCATTTGACACTGAGAAAGGGGGGGGAGAGAGAGAGAGAGAGAGAGAGAGAGAGAGAGAGAGAGAGAGAATGGTATGTATCAAGGCTAACTGAGGAGTCATTGTCTGACTTCTTGTCAGGGTGGAATCTGGTTTGTTAGACTTGTAGAGGACTCTCCACTCACGCTGTGAAATCTGCTGCAGCAGTGGCTGCCTTGGTGGCATCTGTATTCAGAGTGGCTCCCCAGACAGCACCTTTGTGACCCAGAAACGTTCCTATCCAGTCCCCTGTGTCTCCCTGGCGCAACATGGGCTTGCCATCTAAGAGAAGCAGAGAGTTCAATGTATTGTTGAAGCACATTGCGGTATTTTCAGTTTGATATGTTGATGAATAATAGCTGTGAAAAAAGTGCAGATGCCATGATCATAAACTGTAGCCAACAGGTGTCTATAAACAAACCACCAATACACACACAAATATACACACAAGAAAGTAAGCACTGAGGTAAAGACCAACGACCACTGGTTGTCTAGATGAATTATTAGTTAACCAATTTAGTAACTTTAGAGAACTCTTCCACCTCACCCTTGCAGGCACTGATGAGGAAATAGCCAAAGGGAGTTATTCCACTGAAGGCTAGGTCCACTACAGGTCTGGTGTGACCTGAGCAAGTAAGTGGTGTTTGTCTCATAGCCATGCTCTTCCAGACAAAAAGGAGTCGGTTCGTGATGAAATTAGTTAGTAAGAGGAAAATAACGTTAACGAACTAGCTAGAACGCTAACGGCTAGCTAGCTGGACCGTTACCTTATGCTAGATGGCAAGCAAGCCTAGACAACAAGCTAGCAAGTTAAAGTTTTGTAAAGTAATCAACGTTGGCTAGGAACTGGGTAACGGGTTGGATTGTGAACGAGTGAGTCAAGTTCGTTAGTCAAATAAAACGAAGGGTCTCCCTCCCAGCAAAGGAATACTGTGCTAATAGCTACAACATTGCAACTAACTAGCAACGTGCACTCGGCTAAGCTACCGCAGGGACATAAACACTGACAATGCACTTCCGGTATCCAAGATTCTTCTTCGGCTGCTCAATGTGCGGCTAAACGCAACTCCTGCGTGTTGCTGCCCTCTATGGTATCTTAATGGGAACAGCCGTTCTCCACCTATCATCACATCTTACACAATATGATTACCAGTCCATCTTCAACTGTAGTTTTTCTGCATTTCCAGTACACTACCCCTGAAATAGACAGAAAAATCTCCCTGAAGATAATGAAAATCTTATGAAAAGTAATTATAGTAACCCTAGCCTATAATAACTTTTAGAAGGATACTATACTAAAAATAAAGCAAAATATAGCATTATTAGAAGAATATTACAGCAGATAAAAATGTTATTATATGGTTACAATAAGGTCACTCTGAATTCTCTATTGAGCACTACAGACACACTATATCCCTATAGGAATATTTGAGTGACTTTCCATAAAGGCCACTCAAAAGCCATTTATTTCACACCTTTAGTGTCCAGGATGAATAAACTTATTTTTTCTTCTGTTTGATCATTTGCTCTACTAACCTAAGTTGATGGTTTCCTAATATTTTAGAGAAAAACGAAGCAAGAGGCATAAAAATGCTCTCATAAGGGAGATGCATTTCACTTCAGATGGAGATGATTTGGAGAGTTGAGGTCACTCCTCACGTTTAAGCCAAGCCAACAAATTTTGCTGCCTTTATAGTCTTTTCATTTATGTATGTATTTATTAAGAAAATGTTGGTGTACTGTAACTTTTATTAATAATATTTTATCTTTTTAATCCGGTGTCATTTCTTGTTTTTATTTTGCAAGTAGTAGTAGCAGTAGTAGTAGTTCTAGTAGCAGTAATAGTAGTAGTAGTAGTAGTGGTAGTAGTTATAGTAATAGTAGTAATAGTAATGGTAATATTAATAGTTATAGATATAGTAATAGTAATAGAAGTAGCAGTAGCAGGAGCAGTAGCAGGAGCAGTAGTAGTAGTAGCGGTAGTAGTAGTTCTAGTAGCAGTAATAGTAGTAGTAGTAATTATAGTAGTAGTAGTAGTAGTGGTAGTAGTTATAGTAGTAGTATTAATAGTAATAGTAGTAATAGTAACATTAATAGTTATAGTTATAGTTATAGTTATAGTTATAGTAATAGTAATAGTAATAGCAGTAGCAGTAGCAGTAGTAGTAGTAGTAGCGGTAGTAGTGGTGGGAGGAGGAGTACAATATTATAAATAAAATTGAAGATTTTTATTTTTTATTTTTAAATTGTTTTTAATTGTAAAGTGAGCAGTCTCATCTGAAGAGGGCGCATTCAGCCCTGATATTCCCCGTTTTATCTGGAGGAAGGCTATTACACTTGCTGAGACCCCACACTGGTCGACGTCAGCCTGCAGGAGGATGGGAGAGAGCAGACAGGGTGCCTTGCTTCATGGCTGCAGGAAGAGATGGCGTCCTGATCCCGGTGAATAAGCAGAAAAACAGAGGGAGGGGAAAAGATGCAGGGCGCGCTGGCTTAGATGAGGAACTACATCATTTAGTGCATCACATGGAAGGAATTGACCCTCTCTGATGATGATGACAACGCTTTAGGGATATTCACGGATTTTCTGCGTGCGATTTTAAACACTGGTTTGATTCCTTGACGGGGGGGCGGTGGGTTTGTTGTCTACCTCAGCTGTTTCTCCCTCCGGAGCTCTCTGCTCATCCGACGCAGGGAGGAGAGGAGAGGAGCGGGGAGAGGGAGGGAGAGAGAGAGGGGCCATGGCTGCGGGAGGAGGATGCGGG
>CABFOQ010030999.1:2814-20689 GCA_900660455.1 Gephyroberyx darwinii
TTGTGTGCAGCCCAGTCCATCCAGCCCTCAGCACATGGGTTGATGTTGATCAGCAGCAGGCCCTCTACCATGTTTGGGTAGTCCAGCTAAGACACACACATTTGATTAATGATTTATTAACACACAATATTGAATTTAGCTCAGAATATTGTTTTCTGTGTGCTTCTGTCCTGTCAGTTGCTTTGCACTTTTTATTTCTACAATTATGAAGATTTAGGCTTCATCAAGGGGTTAAATGTTGCATCTCTATCAGTATCAACAAAGTGCAACCTCCCACTGAGCACAATGTTAGTGTTGAGCTGATCTAGAACATTCCACAGGCTTTAGTGGCTCAGCAGGCTAAACCAATAAGCAGCGCTACATTGCCAAAATCAGCACAAAGTAGAAGCACATTAGCCAGTTCTGTTAATCCTAGTTTGATTAAAACTCTTAATCATTAAGTTTGATTGAGAGGGCAAGGGGTAAACTTACAGCGAATCTTGTCAGCATGTAGGCCCCGGCTCCAATGCCCATTCCAATAACACTCTTCAGCCTGGGGTACGCAAAGAAAAGATATTTGGATACTCTTAGTATAGAAGAAATGGACCAAAACATTTGAAAAATCTGTGATTTCAGTCTGACAGCCAATGTCATAACTACAGTTCAACCTACCCAAAGTGCTTTAACACCAATGGGAGGGTCTCAGAGAGCTGGTCCATAGAGGGGTACTCATATCTGGAAGAACAAAAAGGTATATTCAGTGTTACAGAACGTCAATATACTCATCAACACTAATATTAACCGTACCCAATCAATGATTTATTGTATTTCATCGTTGATATTGCCCTATAATAGCCATCTGTGTCTCACTATCTGTCTTCATATCAGGTCGAGGTAGAGTTAACATGGGGCAAAGTCCCACCTTCAAAGGAGTGATAGAGCTGAATAAGATAAACACCTCCATTTACAATGCACTACAGTGTTCATTCACTTATCAACCCCTTGTCAAAGTGGGTCACCTATTAGGACATCGATCAACAGTGCTGAGTGAAAGATCACAGACAGCTCGGCCTGCATTATATGCTGTGTGTGTGTGTGTGTGTGTGTGTGTCTGTTTGTCTGGCTCACCCAGTGGAGAAGGTGTTTGCACCCTCCTGTTGCCCGGGGGCTTCAACGTGGCACACAGCAAAGTGCTGCATGATCTCCTGCATGTCTTCATGGCTGAAGAGGGCGTCCCAGCAGGTTTTGTCTAGAAACAAAAAAAGGAAGCGGCTGGTGGTCAGTGGAACAGCGATGCTTGGCTCATGAGAAATGCCCTCAGGTAACCTCAGGACAAGACTTGTGAGATGACGTCTGAGTGTTTAACAGACTAGCAAGGATTTGTTTTTGCATAAGACGTCGCTTTAGTCCGTCTCAGTGAGGACCTGTGCAGCCTGGATCTTCAGAGATCCGACATTGTCATCATTACACACTCCAAGATAACAATTCTTGAGGTTTATGTCAGTAGTATGTAGTAGTAATATAACTCATGTAGTAAAGTTTAGATACTGTAATGCAATAAACCTAATAATAAAGTTATCTCAGTGATCTTAATCTGATCCCACGTGGTACAGTAATTCAAACCACCCCGGGCTTTAGGCACAACAACAGGTGTTTCACCTAGACAGACATGAAGAAGGAAACAGGCTTACAATTCAGTCCAATGTCATGGAAGGTGAGGATGACCGGTCTTTCCCCCTTTGGCATCCCCTTCATAGTACAGTGGACTCTTCCATGAGGAGTCTCCACATCATGCTCCTATGGTTAAAAATAAATGACCGTACTTAGCATAGAAGTCAAATAATGAGCTGATCAAAATCCATCAGCCGCTTACAGGACGTAATACATCAAGGAACTAGAGTTCAAAAAGACAAGAAAAAGTTTGGAAGGCATTACTTTATCCCACAAGTTCAACAATGGAGCACTAAACTACAATTCAGGTCAGATCAGAATGAATGCACCATCATTAAGCCGTTTGCCTTTCAGCTTAATGCTTGGAAAACACATTGTGTGAAACAGCCAGATTAATCACACAGGATCTACATTCTTGCATTTCACTTTGCACTAAACCATTCACTCACAACTTTCCATTAATGCTCCACCTAGCAGTTGGAAATCTCTTCATGCCATAAAAAAAATCATCATAGCTCATTTTTCATTTTGTGGAGTTTGTCAAGCTGTTCTTCTCCAGTCAAACTAGAAAATGGCCAAACCATCCACAGAAACATTTAACTGCAATCAGAAACATTACTTCCAAAGACCCACACCAGGTACTTATTCTCTATTCAACACCAAGTCCTATGCAGCAAATATCCCTATCTCAAAGCCATTACCCAGCAGGCACAACATTCTACCGAAGCCCACTGCAAAACCCTCCACATCAGAGCCATCGCAGTAAATCCATCAGTCTACTCACGCTGACTTCGATCTCAGCCACCATCATTTCCACGTCAGAATCCTCCAGAACCATGTCTGTGGGTTGTTGGGGGCTGCTTGATGCCAGTGGGAAACGTGGTAGTAGTGGCTCTGTGGCCTATAGATCCAATTGACGGTAAGCTTCTGAGGTTGCTTAGCCCTGCTTGGTCTGTGAGCTGCATTTTATACCCCTGCTGCTTACCACTTGGCCTAAGCTCCCAGCCTCCCATGGTGCCTTGCAGGCTGGTCAAAACAAGCTAATTCTAGATGAAGCGATCCTTAAATTGGATCAGCCAATGTCAGACAGAGGGACATTGGCACATTAGGAGAGACAGGAGTAAGTATGGTCATGTGACCTGTGGGAAAACATGACAAAATAATGGGCAAGGTGATGACAGCAGGCATTATTCAGCAATATTTACTGCTGTGTGCCAGAGTTATGGGTAGTATTCATCATAGCTGATGTGAATTATAATGAACATGTGACAGCATTTCCCGAACCTGACCTGTGCAGCCCCGAACTAAAATCAACAAATACTGAATCTACCCACACCACCAACACCAACACAGCTTTACTGCATGCAGTAAAACTTGTTTTTCTTAATGTTCTCGATGTTTTTTCCTTTGGGCTTGTACAGTTTATACATCTAAATGCTCCTCAAAGCTAGAAACAAGTAAACCATGACCCTCTTGACAATGCAGTTACGAGACAAACCCTGGCACTGCTCCACTGACAGTCAAATCTCTGGTATTCAGGGTGGATTAATAGGGCTATTTTCTGGTTTATAACCTGCAGCTACACAACAGAATAACATTTATTTGAATATAAAAGCTCAAACAAACAAGCTATAAGTTTGCAAAGTGTGTCACCAGATTTTTGTTTTGAAAGTTGTTCACATTTACAAATATAGTAATGCCTAAGATCACAGGAATGGCATGTGAGTGGATTTAGACTCTATGTGAAGAGGTATATTCCAAAATGAGATATCCACCATTTGAAGCGTGTAACATCTACTCTGACAAAATGACTGCTCCAAGTCATTATTGAATATTACTGAAGCTGAAAGTATGAGCTATCTTAATACATTTGCTGTCAAAATAGCAACATGAAAGAGGACAAACAGTTAGATTTTTGAAATACGGTGCAATGAACTTCAAGTAACCTTTTCTGCCAAAATAGCATTTTGGAATCAAATAATCACGTGAAGATTAAATATCATGAGTATAAAATGCTTTATGGACTAAATTCACAATAACCACAGCTGGGTCCACCTAAACTCCAGTATAGCATACAGGAGGATCTTTAGGAGTTTTGTCAAGACACCGACTGAACAGAAACCAGTTTTGACTACAAGCGATCCATCAAACCCGAGGTACAGCCCAGGCCAGGCAGCGTATCACCTCTTTATCTCTCTCCACCCACCCTCCACTTCTCCAACACATGGAGTCTCCTACGAGGCGAGACATTGAGGCCAACACACACAAGTGTGTGCTTGTGTGCTGGTGTGCACACATGTATGTGTTTACTGTAAACGGCAGGAGCAAGATGACCAGATGGTTGGTGAACTCCTCCACAAGACCTACGTCACCAGCTAAGCTCAGTAGTGGATGCCTGAGGTCAACTTATCTGACAGCTTGACAGGAAGTTAGCATGAGATGGAAACCAAGCTCTTTGATGCGATTGACAAAAAAATTGGGGGCAAGAGATCACCATCCATTGACTGCTTGACCAGCTGGCCCATAAGAGACTTTGACCTCACAGACTGGAGCCTAGATTGTTTGAGGTCAAGTACAATAAGGACTTAGGGGTGGAAGCATGTGTACGTTTCCCTGACGCTGCACTTCAAAGTTCACCAACGTCTTTGGTTGGGAGACTTGCAGTGGTGGTGTGTTTGTCAGCAAATGTGTTGTGACCATGAGGCTGGGATTCAGGAGCGCTGTCCAAGGTGCTGAGAAGGCCCTGGGGCTCAGCAGTACACACACAATCAGCACAATGTGGGAGGGTTGAACAAGGGTGTGCATGTGTATGTGTGTGTGTGTGTGGGAGGGAGGGATGATGGAATGGGTTGAAGGACTGTTGCTGTGTTATCTTACAAATACAATCAAAAGTGTGTTTCATCACTTTCAGTAGCTGACTGAGTTAGTGGACCCCCAATTCAATTTTTTTTTGTCCTAATAACATCACAGCGGACAAAAGGTCATCTCCAAGAAGACAAAATAGGCACTGCAACCGGCAACAAGCATGGCAATGTTGATTAGTGGAGCAGTATTTCTTTATATCACCACTAGATGGGACTAGACAAGCTAAAATAATAAGATACACAAAACAATAAGTATCTCAAAGCACGCTCTAAATAATAAAGCTAAGTGAACTGCTGCTGGGACTAATACCTGTAGGATCTAATTTGTCGTATTTGCATCCATACCTTGATCACGAGTTGCTGTACTGCCTCCCTCAAGCCCTGAAAGGAAAGGACAGAGTGATGAAAATGTAATACTAATGCAATTACAATTTTAAAATGCTGTAATCTAATATTGGGAGGATTTCATCCATCCTAGAGTATATTTTCACATCCACATGACCGCTCTCACATGGTGGATTGTGCATTTCTTTACTGCACAATCCACTACTTATGGAGAAATCATCATTGATTCCACACTATTCTTTGTCTAATCCAATATAAGAATATTTGGAACAATATGGTGACGTAGGTCCAAATTTACCAACCAACCCTGAAGGTCAGCCCACCTACTGAACTTAAACAAACTTAAACTTAATCTAAATCAAGTAAAAGTATGTTGGAAGAAAAATTAGTAATTTTATATTCTATTCTATTCTTTATCTCTATTCTATTTTCTATTTCTAGTCATTCAATTATGAATCAGTCTGGGGTCAAACATTACTAGTTAGGTTTACAGAGTTAAGAGATTACAGTTGTATAGTTGGTTTTAACATAGCAGGGGTTTGCCACACAGGACTAAGCAATGATTACCAGAAAGTTTAGATAGGGAACTATTTGATAATGAATTTAGTATACTTTTTGGTGATCGACAAGTTACCTGTGCTCATGTGGGTAAGTTCATCATCTGTTACTCCAACAAGTTACAACAAACTCTTGAGAATTATTATGTGCAAATACAATTTGACCCAGGTCTGTTCAGAATACATACCGGCAATTCCCTGTCCACCAGCAGGGACTTAGTCTCAACCACCTGGATATCATCCATGTCCATGATCTGTAGAGCCTGGGGGGCAGAGGGAGAGGGAGGAGAGGGATGGGGGGGGTCACAGGGTGTTAATACGAAGCATAACTCTCCAACTGGTTCAACCGGTGGTAAAGAAGCATTTCTCCTTTGTTTCTCAGCACTTTGGGACCAAATAGAAGTTTCAGGTTACACAAAAGGAGAGTTTGGCTGATTCATGAAAAAACTGTTTTGTTTTCCAAATTCCGTGAACTGGAGCCACTGAAAATTCCCTACACATTCCAATGTGCTGAATATAATTATTTTCAGACCTCAGCATGATGCTCCCCATGGATCTCAAACCTCACTTTAAAAAGGTCAGGAGAGGGTTGTCATTGAGTGACGAGCTGTTTACTGACTTTTGAAAAAAAGATGTTTGCGTAAAAGCTTGACTTGCAGACAATAGAATGACAGATCACTTGAACTTGAACACTACACTTGGTGAAAAATGAGACTGTATTAAACCTAAACACAAACACACACAGGTGCACAGGGACGTGCAAAGACTGGTTCTGTGATCTGCACCAACACGCTGGCCACATAAAGGGCCGCACCCATTAAACTAGAAAGAGGGAGACAGACTGGCTGACAAAGAGGCAAACAAGCAGAAAGTCTGAAAGACAACCTGACAGACGAGGTAAGCAGGCAGGCAGGGAGACAGACAAATACAGGCAAATACTCTCACTCCAGTCTCCACTGACAGAAAGGCAGATAGTCTGGTAAACAGGAAAATACAGATAGAGGAAATGTGATTTATGCTTCATTTTCAGCCCAACTAAACATGTCTACACTAACTATTGTACTGTGTCCAAAATCACAGCACTTTGGAAATATAGTTAAGAGGCAAGGCACAATAATGAACCCCAACTGACAATTCACAAACAGCCTCCCTCACATTAGACATGTTCAAAGAGAATGGGATCCTTTCTTTCTCTGCAAACACGTCCAAATTAGAAATGAACCTCAGGGCCAAAGAATTTCACATTTTGAAGTAAACAGCAAGGCCTTGTTCAGCGACTAAAACAGAAACAGACAGAAAGAAGCGCGAGCGGGAGGGAGGGAGAGACAGAGACACAGAGCAAGGGGCAGAGAATGAGACAGGCGGAGATGGAGAGAGAGACAGAAAAAGGGAAAGAGGGAGTCTAAATAGAAACCAGGCGTCAGATTGTGCTGTGGATCATGATGCTGTGTTGGAGGAGAGCAGGCAGGCTGCGTCTGTGCATGCAAATCAAATCAGCCAGTTAACAGAGCTCTTTGTCCGCTGACCCCAGTGGCTTCTGGGAGCCAGAGCCTGCTGCCCTGCTCTCTTCACCACACACACACACACACACAGACACAGGAAGCCACCCTAGCTTCTACCAATGCTCCCCATCCCCGTTCACCCCTCTGCTGGCTGTCTAGCTGTGTGCTCTGTCCATCAATTTTTTTGTGTTTTGGTTGCTGCTTGGTTGCCGTTGCTCTGTTTGGCCTTTCTAGGCTCCCTCGATCTGTCTGCGCTTGTCTCTCTGTGTTTCTGGCTGTCTTTGTTTCTGTCTTGCTGTACTCTATAGTCACAGCAGACATCCATCAACATCACTTCACATCTACATGCAGGGTAGCAGTGTGGCCTGCAGAGCAAAGTGATCTTTGAAAAGGAAGTGATTCATTAGGAGTTCAAATGTGGAGATGACGGGTGTCCGGCCAGAGTTCTTATTTCCAGCATACACCCTGCACACACACACACACACACACACACACACGCACGCACACACACACACACACACAGAGACACAGACACAGACACTCCTCTGACTGGGAGAACAGAGACCGGACCCAGCCGGACCTCACAATAGCACAGAGGAAGAGGAGAATCAAACAACAGGTTCATTTTTCTGCTGGGGCCTTCAAAAACATGGCTGCCTTCACACTGCAGGCCCTTTGTTGAAGAGGACCGGGGATCAGCCCCCGTTGAAATTCCACAAACCATGTGAGAGAAGCCATGGTCATGATGGCGATGTGGACAGATAAAAAGAGCTAGGGACATTTTAGATAACAGAATGTGATCAATGCATCGCTTTGGGGGAATGCTATAAGCCTATTTGCAAACACAGCCAAGTAAACCAGACTGGAGAGCTCACGATCCAAAAAAAGCTGTGCAGACTTCCTCCTCACTTGGTCACCGCCGCCTCCTGTTAGCAGGCTGGGAGCTGAGACACTGACTGGGCAGCTGGCTGAGACAACTAGGTCACCTGCTTTTTAACCATGGGTGTTCTTGGACATTCGTCTTGCTAAGCTAATCTTTTACCTGGTCAAGTCGAGTGGAGGAGGCGGGGCTGTGACGGGACATCAGTATTTCCAGATTTAAATGGGATACACCTGCTGCTCTAACCAGAGTAGATTTTATTTTAGCCCCACATGGATCCCAATCCCAAGCGAAGGGATATGTTTACCTCTACCTTTATTTTCGTATGCAATGATAGTGTTAATTTCATAGAGGAAGACTGCTGCTGTTTGTATGCCAGATGACTAACCTGGAGGATTACTGTTGCATTTAAAAATATATACATGAATATGAACTTCCTCACAAGTTCTGAAAAATGTTTTTGTTTTTTGTTGTCCTTTGAATTTCTATTTGAGCCTCTACCCTGACTTATCTCAAGTTTGCAGAAAGCTGCCAAATAATGGAATAACAGTATATGAAAAGGAAATAAAAACATCTATGTAGCACTTTTTTGTGTGCATCTGTATAAATATTCTCACAAAGCTGTTCTGTTGATGTTGGAGTGAAGGGCTTTATTTAAACTGACTACAGTCCAAACTGGCTTTGTTTTATTGGCAATGGTGATGCATTGTGCATGTGTGTGAGTGTGTGTGTGTGTGGTAACCAAGTCAAACCAGGTCCTACAAACATGTTCCCTATCTACACTTTTTTACTTCTAGAAAATGTCACACACTGAGGAGGAAAACAAACTATTCACTGAAATAGGTTTGGCCTGGGGGAAGTGAGAGTGTCTTGTGCAACCAAAAACAGGAAATATTGGGAGGATATAGGCCGAGGACTATCCAAAACGAGTAGTCAAAATATGCTGCATAACACAACTTTGATATGTTTGATAGTATTTCACTGTTTCTAGGACATTTGGAGAATCATCTGTTGACTAAAACTCCCATGACAACATAAACTATTAACTAGTTATGAGACAATCAAATTATTGTGCTTATACCATCCCAATGGTACTGCCTTTGAAAAGGGAACTCAATAGACTCATGACAGGGCTGTATTCATTGATTCCTGAAATGCACTTTTTGGACATGCAATCTTTTCATTTGACATTAGGAGATATTGTGGCTTCGGCTTTAGGGAAAGAAAAAATAATAATATAAACAGGTGCACGTAACACATTAGTGCATTTGTTTCCACAGTAAATCCTGCGATATCACACACTTTAAGCCAAAACATCCGTTGCAGGACTACACATCACACTGAGCTCTAGCTCTATCTGTCTGCCGAGAGGGAAAATCATATGTACTGATTAGAGTGCTGATGTACTACAAGGGAAGTCTCCATTTCAGTTGGCAAGAATTAAGGCCAGGCCATGCTTCCCATTGCTTCCATATAGGATTAAATCCAGAGGACCACAACATCCATCTGCAGAAACAATGATTGCTTCCCTAATCTTTGGGAAGTTGCTTAATCTGTCAAATCCCTGGTTCTGAAATATCAGCAGCAGCAGGCCTGCTCAACTAAGCTGCTGCAGACCTACATTTTCATATTGTAAAAGATATCAAAATGTGGGTATCTCCACCAGTGGCAACCTGCACAGAGAGCGGGCGAGGGGGTCACAGTGGGGTTGGGGGGATCACCAGTGGTTCAGCAGTTCCATAAATGCAAAAACATCCTTAACACCACCATTGGTGCAAGCAGTTGCTGCTGTTTTGCGTGGGATCATGAAGTATCCTACGAGATCACAACAGCTGAAGGAACTCTTGAGGTTCATTTGACATCAGATCATAATCTCGTAGACATGATTTAAGTTGTAGAATTGTTTTGTTAAACAGAAAATATCCCTGAACTTTTGAATGTGTGTGTGGAAAATAAAGTAAATGTAGCCTGAAAAAGGTCAGCGTGCAGTTTTGTTTTGCTAGTATCCAATGTCCCTGTGGATATGCTTAATATTTTGGCAGACCGCCAATAATGCCTTAAGTTAATAAACAACATTTCATATTTTGATGTAGCCTTTTGCAGGCCATGCCCCCCACTAGCTTATGCATGTTTTTGTTTGTTTTGGAAATATTAAGGATGAGAAGTCAAATGGGTTTATTATGCAACTATTCATCTGATTATATTTGCTTATCAACGTCTGACAAAAGGATTTCTGCCTCTGTGAATGGTGCTAGTGTCACGTGTGAAAAGGCATGTTGTAAGAGAATCTGTTTACACGCTGACCAGTTTGCTGTACACGGGGATGTCTCCCTATACTACAGAAAAACGCGTCGCTATACTTCGAAATATATTTGACAGAAATGTTTCCAAAAACAGGAAAACTGGCCAAAACTTGTACTTGTACATGTAGATGACATCCATTGGATATATATTTTGGATACTCGAAATGCAATGTGTTCTTATGCGCTGTTGACAACATATATGTGCAAGAAAATACACATACAAAATACAAAATAGCATACAAATATCGGTATAAATTGGTATAAGCCTTGAGCTTTCTTTGACAATGAACTGAAAAGTACCATTTTCTTATTGGAAATAATAAATAAATAAATAAAATACAGCTGCAAAGTAGCCCATGCCCTATAAAATAATGCAAAATTAAAATAACTTCCTTGTTTGAAACAGAAACCTACCTGTGGCTTTAAGTTTTGATTGTCCTCAGATGAACGCCCCCCAAAAAGTCCTCAAAAACTTTTCTTTTCAAATAGCCTAAATTGCTCAAGTAAAGTTGTCTTGTCCACTGACAAAAATCTTCCTGTATTTACTACGTGCGGCCAAAGGCGGATGTATGAGGGAATTTTATAAAGCCTTGGGGTGTGCAGCCCAGCCCACTTTCCCTGCTGCAGTCTCTATTGGGCAACAGTGGGATTGGTAATGCTGTTTTTCCAGTGGTTGCATGATGAGATAAAGCTCATGACACAGTGACTAATGGGTGAATTGCTCCTCACACTCCTCGACTTCACCATACCGGCAAATCACTATAATATTCCTATAATATCGTAATGCAGCGCGCCTGTGGTAATCAATAGTCTAAAGTGAGCTTTTCGTAGTTCATGGTATTTTTCATCTCCTATTCTAAGTGTTAGAATTATTATTTCTATAATGTTCCTATAGTGTAGTTATCTCCAATGGTATCACAATAATAATCCTATAGGGACTTATATTTTACTGTAATATTTGTATAGTATCCTTCTAATATGTATCATAGTTCTTTTGTGTACTGACAAACACAAAGGAAAAAAATGATCCATTTGCATCAGTCAATGGTGTTTACTTTCACTGTGCCACTATTCAGCCTGCTGGCGTGACACTTTGATAGTTTACTTTAATGGTGAAGTGGTAGTTACTGGTATGATAGAGCTGGCATGCAGTGACAGGGTGTGCACCGGAATCTTGGCAGGGCTGCGTTCTTGACATGAGTCTACGCCAAACTATAATTCATCTCGCTGCAGCTCAGGAAAAGGGAGTCATGGGGGTATTTTTACGCTCTCCCAATCCCAAGCAGCCAACATTTTTTGAGACGAGTTTGTGCTAACTTCTGCAGCAGCTCGCGTTAGAGCACATGAGGATGAGGGGCAAAGGAATGCAGCCAGGCCTCCAACCTTGGTTTTGGTTCCAAGAGGAGAAAAGTCTGTACAAAGGGAAGCCCTTCCCTCTCTTTTTATGATACGCCTGCCTTCCTTGATAGCATCCCTCTATTGTTTAATCAAAGCTAGTGTGTCCTATATAGGCTTTAATCAATATATCTCTGTCCCTGTGTGACCTACTGGAGCGGTGCCACTAACTGGTGTGTTGAGGGCCTGTATAACACATGGAAGATGTGCAGTCAGGAACTGATCCCATCTACAAGTGACACTTTAAACAGATATCTGATATAATGGCCTTGTTGAATGGCCTATTTGTGTCGTGTCTCTTTTTCATAGGACATAGCATTCTTAGTGCTAAAGTTTGTGCCAGTTACAGCTGCATAGTGAATACTTTCTTTCAAGGGTCGACGAGTATGAATGCACGTCTCAGTGTCTTATAAGCCTGTTGTTCATCATTCCAGATCTATTACGTTTGTTTCACTTATTACACAATATATTACAGCACTTTGTGGAATTTTCCACACCTCCAGAAGTCATATGGCTGACAATTATATTGCTGTATCTGCCAATAAGCGCTAGTATTGGAAATGACTGTGTGTAAGGTCCTTGTGAAGATACAATGGCCACACTGTGGGCTTGTAATGTGAGGCCCTCAATAGGAACAAGTCGGACAATAGAGGCATTGGAGGGGGAAAATATAACCACTATGCTAAATTCAAGTCAGTCTCTTACTACACCACAAACTGAAGAAGAGCATGGGGACCCTTACAGATTGATCCAACCAAAACAGATTTGTGCTTACTTATCTCACCACATTGATCAGTAAAAGGCAAATACACTTTCCTTTTGTGTATATTCAACTCTGTTCTTCTAAATGTGTATGTGTGTGCGTGGCAGAGATAACGTACAATAGCCTAAGTGAGCCCAGCGACTGCAAGAGTTTTAGTGCAGCATATGTGGGCCACAGAGTGTCTCAATACTTGATAAGGCCAGTGGACTTTCACCTGGCTGATTACAGTGTTTGTGGGAGAAGCTGGGAACGCCTAACTCACGGTGCAGCCTCTCTAGGCCACATTAGACAACAAGGACAGGGTTCTTCAAGTGTGAGCTTGTCCTCAGCACCCGCATACAATGTTTTCAGGTAGCTTGGTATTTAGTAAGGAGAAGTAAACCACGTGATGAGATATTTAATGGAGATTTTGTGGAAGCCATGTAACACACAGGCCTATTGAACTGAGACGTGCTCAGATATGCTATTACAGCAAGTTGAGACATCCTTGGAACAACAGAGCAAAAACAACAGACGATTCAATTTCTTCTTCTTCATCTTCTTCTTCTGCTTCCACTACTACTAGTGCTAGTTAAAATTGTCTCCAAACCAGTATATGTTTGATCTACTCTATGTCATTCGGGGGTCACCCAGTTTAAGTGTGTTTGATCATCGGGTTCATGACCACGAGGCACCACTGCTCACTGCAAATAGAGCAGATAGTAAATGGGTGAAGAAAGGAGCATAGGACAAAGCTCATCCATTACAATAATCACTGCTGCATTTAATTGCAAGGATGTCCCTGTGCTGCATATAGTAATACATGTAACAATTGTTTTAATTGACAGCTGTTTCCTGACCTCCATTTTTTTCTCAATGAAATACTGTATCCCTCACTACACTCCTCCAGACACTTTGTGTATGTTTGGCCCTACCTTTTACTAGATTCAACCAGTTACATTCCGTTGAAGTGTGATTCAACATGAGTGTAACAACAATGGATGACTCAGACACTCATGACATGAAAGCTTAGTGCAGGTCACGTAGTAAAACGCTTGTTGGGTGATGTAAATCTAACCGGTACCGTGAGGCATTTTCTGGTGGAATCTCAGCCAGAGATCCTGAAAACATTTCAATAATGATCAAGTGTAAATATGTGCACACGTGTCATACATTGACACTCTTTTAAAATGATTATGATCGCTGAGTTGTAGCACTGAAAGCGTCTGTTGACTTCATTAGTAAATCTTTACAGATTCTGTGTAAAATTAACAGTGGCCTGGATGAGTTATTCTCCAAACCGTCCATAGTGTCCAGATAAACCATTAGATCCAGTTTTTAGATTTTGATTAGATTGAACTTTATTGTCATTGCACAGAGTACAAGTACTGAGACCACGAAATGCATGTTTGGCATCTAGCCAGAAGTGCAAATAGCAGTAAAGTGCAGAGTATGTACATATGTATAGTGGCCCAGTTTGGTTTAATGTAGGTTAGTAAGAATGTTAATGGTGAATGTTATAAAATGGCAGACAAAAAGATCTGTGTCTTTTGTCAGATTTAAACTGTGTGTAAGTCATTTTAGGTAGTTGGAGAAGAAAATAGTCTTAATAAGTGTAAGCCCTCACTGCATGTTACAGTATCTTTGAGTTCTTTCACCCCTCAGCATCCTTTAGACGTATGAGCTTATGCAACGTGTAATTATTGCACTTTATTATAGGTCAACAGACAAACAACACCAACAGCTTTTTATTTGGCAGTAAAGTGGTTTCTTCTCCTGGTTGTTTCCGTCAGCCTGGCCTGTGTTCTATATTGATTTCCTCAATAAGGCGCTGTAACAACTATGATAAGATAACAGCACCCTCTTCTCTTCAGGTTGATAAGTTTGTTACTGAGTGACCAGACAGACCTCGTAATTGTTACAGATTTATATCAGTTATTAAACAGTAAAGTCTTAGGAACATTATTTGTTTGGTCTGTGAGCACTTGGGATCAAAGGTTAAACTAACATATCACCCACAGAAGTGTGCAGTGGCTTTCGTCAGGTCTTTTCTCCTTTGTCTAATGCAGATGGTATAATATTTGGAGATGTGTAAACTTGTAAAAAGAAAATAACGCTAAATTGGTCGTGTTGTTGATTTTCAGTAAAGTTGTTTATGAGATTTTTTTTTTTCAAGGTCATCATATAACCAATTAGTCTCATAGTCAGATGACACATTCTCAAGGAGGTGGGACTAACAAGTCTGTCTAATCATTAAAGACCCTTTTTCACGTGACTGTCTATATGTGTATTTGATCTAGAATTGACTAAATCAATAGGATAAAAATAAATACACAGAAATCACTTGAAGAGAGCTGTCGCCCTGCTCCACAATTAAATATTAAGAGGGTTGTGTGAATGGCCAGCATGCATCATGGGTAGAGAGAGAGTGAGCGCAGTCTGTGTTGCATAAGCCATCCTAGTGGAAAACTAGATAAACAAACAGTGAGTGGACTTCAGCTAACATAATCCTCTCATAGCTGCAGTCACTGTTCACAGAGAGTTCTCCTTGTGCTAATATCATAGCGCTAATGTCTTTATCACAACAACACCACCTTTAGATCCAGTGTAAACACGTTGAGGCACAGTACAGTGGTATTAAGGACACGGTTAAGCAAAGCTGAGATAGCATTTCCATTCCAAACATGTCAAACAGGCCTGACGTTCCATATTTGCCACTTGCTTTATGTTTGCAAACATCCCACCTAAATGTGAAGGAGGACTCACACTGACCTGGCAGGAGCGGGGCATTCCAGCAACAAAAGATACAGTTCTAGCAATTACCAAAGTGGAAACTGCTACCTAACTGGCCTGTGTTTTCATTTCTGAGGAAAACATCTAACCACACGAGGTGTGGTCTGGTGTCTGGCACTGCCCTCGCTCGATTCAAACAGATGTTAACACAATTGCATAATTTTACAAAAATTGGACCTTGGTGGTGTGTAAACTCAGCGGCATATTGAAAGTTCCCATTACGTTGATTGAAATGGGAACCTCATAAGTATTATTAGAGTACAATGTGTCTGAAAATCTCATCCCGGGCCCCATCCTGTACTAATTAAAGGGGCGGTCTGCATCCTGTGACATACAGAGGATAGACTGTGATAATAGCCCCCGCTGTGTCGCAGGTGGGACTCTGTTTTCACTGGTCCTTCACGCAGGAAAATTAGTTGATGTACTTGGAAAAACAGGGTTTATGTGTAAACAGGGGACACAGCTGGCCGGGAGGGCCGGGGGGATGACCGGCATGCCACCAGCAGCCCATCAGAAATCAGAGGTCAAGAGGGGCACGAAGGAATATGGGAGGATGTTGTGGGAGGGAGTACAGAGAGTTGGGAGAACAAACTGATGTGGAAAAAAGAGGGTGTGCACACAGTGTTGAGGAAGGGCACTGGAATCAGACGGTGGGACTCAGTGGGACTCTGGGATGGGGGTGAGAATAAGGGCCAAGTTTAGTGCAACGCCTCACTAATCATCACATCCCAAAACCACAGGGACATGAAAACAGGGAACTTTGGGCAGAACATCCCATCACAGCAGCTGTAACTGTCCCCTGTAGGTATGTTAGGGGTATTACAGAGAGCAGAGAGGGCTTTGGAAGGGCACTTTTGGTCAACTGCATGTGTGTTGAATTGAAAGATGTTTTGACTGACCTCAGAGTTACAGATTCATTCAGGGCCAAAGGAAAACCTACAGCTGATTAACTCGATGTTAAGGCAAAAGATCTGCTGGCAAAATCACAATGTCGCTTGAAGGAGGACTTGAAGGACTATACCACACTTCTAGCTCAATAATTGACAAATAATCTGTTGTTAAAAAAATGGGAGACAGGAATGGAGCATTGTGATATTCTGTTGGCTTCTTCACTGATTTTGTTAATTATTAGTTGAGACTTAATTGTTGTCCCAGATTGCCCAGCAGTTAATGATTTTTCATTAACCTTACAGTCATGGGATAAACCGTCCGTGTTCCTTCAAAACAAGGTAATGGTATCCAACTATCAGTCCAACAATATCATTGCTGAAAATCAAAGGTTACTACACTGACCAAAGACAAACCCTGAATCGCAGATAATCAAGATTATTCCATATTCTATACCAGTGGTTCGCTCTTTAACTTTTAGTTGTCATGTCTAATAAATTTACCCAATGTGCATTTTCTCTTTCTTCATTCTGAGCACAAAGTGGCTCTGTGTCACTTGGTTTCTAAAATAAAACAACAGTCACGAGAAGAAAAAAACAGCGTCCGTATTGTTATTCTGTATGACCCATAGCAATTGAATGCGCCACAAGACGTTTTTATGACTTCGGAGGTCGGAGTCTGTAGCTTACGAGCAGTACTTGAAGGCAGCATATAGTGGGCGCGGCTCGACGAAGAAGACGAGCGAGACGTGACTCCAGTGATTGTTTGTAGTGGCCGGATGTCAACGTGGTTGTTGTTTATCCTCTTAGGGCTGTGAATGCCACTCCTAGAGAACATCTTAGGGTGCATCTTAGAGCGTTAGGAAGCACAAGGCGTTTTAGTTGTTGATGTGCTCAATTTAAATCCACTTTAATCTACTTTATCGGATTTCCTATGATGTTTCTACAATATTCCTGTAACTATTCTTATAGTTTTGCTGTGATATTTGTATAGTAGCCCACTAAGTTTTATTATGGGATTACTTGTTGCTTTTTGTAACGGTATTTCTGTAATACAGATGTCAAATTAATGGAAATGGCAGTTTAACAGAACAAGTATCCCCAGATTAGCCTGAAACATACTCACACACACATACACACACACACACACACAATCCAGGAGATCTGCCAAATGCTACTGCAACGTTTACTACTACAACCATAATAACATACCAACACAACTGAGTATGTGTGTGTACTTGTGTTACTGAACATGTGGATGTTTTGGTCAAGGCTCAAATGAAGAGAAGCATTTTTATGTTCATGTTTGGGTTTAACATTAGAGTTACAAGTGGGCTAAGTAAAGTAATATAAAGACCACACACACACGTACAGAGACACATACATAGAGTATTGCAATGAATTGTATGGTATCCAGTACAATACTGCTCTGGACAGCCAATATTAGTGTCCACTGCCCAATATAGCATTCTGCGGGATTAGGGTTTGAACCAGTTTACTCAATCACAGTAAATACAAACTAGCAACTGAAGTTAATCCTTAACAGTGGACAGACAGACTAGCTCCAGTTTCCTCGTATTGTTCAATTAGAGGAAATAGCCAGCTCTGGTCAGTTGAATCTCTTGATATTATTTTCTGAACACTCCCTTTTTTCCCCATTTGACCCCACATGGTGAAATCCTGTTCATCGCTCTAAAATCTGGGGCGGGTAAACATCCAGAACAAAGAGCTTGGTTGGCTGACAGTATACATTATGTTCACTGTCAGTACCTTGACAGGAAGACAGATAATTTGGCTACTCTTGGAGATGAAAGGCGATGTGCGAGTTACACAGAAGCAGAAGGAATAAATCAGAAGACAAGAAAATGAGAATCAGAAGAGAAAGGCAAAGATAAGGGTGTTTTTTATGTCAGTCCCTCTCTGTGTCACTCAGTCACATGCTCAGCTATTCTGACTG
>CABFOQ010031000.1:0-16811 GCA_900660455.1 Gephyroberyx darwinii
GGGTCAGGGTAGTGTTTCTAGAAGAGGAAGAGTCAGGGTAGTGTTTCCTGAAGAGGAAGAGTCAGGGTAGTGTTTCCTGAAGAGGAAGGGTCAGGGTAGTGTTTCTAGAAGAGGAAGGGTCAGGGTAGTGTTTCTAGAAGAGGAAGGGTCAGGGTAGTGTTTCTAGAAGAGGAAGGGTCAGGGTAGTGTTTCTAGAAGAGGAAGGGTCAGGGTAGTGTTTCTAGAAGAGGAAGGGTCAGGGTAGTGTTTCTAGAGGTGGGTTTTCAGCCTGTGGCGAAAGATGGGCAGCGACTCTGCTGTCCTGACATCAGTGGGGAGTTCATCCCACCACTGTGGGGCCAGGACAGAGAAGAGCTGTGTAGATCGTCCCCCAGGAGCCTCTGAGCGACAGGGCAGCAGATAAAACAACTTTGGTTAAAGTTAGGGTTAAGATTAGGATATGGTTTTGGTTAAATAAGAAAAACGTTTGCTGAAAAATAAAACATCATTCACTGCTGAACTCTTTATTTCAACCTGGGTCGCCGGCGCTGAAGTCAAGTGTATCTGCAACCCTGACCTCCATGCCTTTGCTTTCCGCCTCGCTACTTCTATGTGAAACTACTTCCTGTTTCACTCGTACCATATCCAAGTTACGTTGGCTTACCCTTCCTAACTATAACTATGAACTTGATGTGAAAACAGGTTGAGATATCACTCTCCGTACATACAGAAGAATATTCTCTCTCTTGTGCAGTCAGGCAGCCCAGCGTCTTTGCAGCCATATGTGGGCCGTATAGCAGTGCAGTGGAGCATGCAACAAGATCATAATAGACAGTAGCATGGAAATGCATGGAATAAGTTCTTGGCCAGTAAATGACAAGCTAAAGAGCAGTCACGTGCCAGTAATATCCCCCAACAAAGTAGACGGACATTGATCTGCCCTGTTATGGATGAACAGGTCCAGACTAATCTGCTTATATGCACTATCGCTCCTGTTGATTAACCGGGAATTAAATAGGCACCGGGTCGCACGGTTCTCCATGAGAACATTTTAGTTTGCCGCTTTTTAAGAGCCGCTGAATATCTCTAGACAGCAATTTAGCGCTTTAGTTCCCCTGGCCACGCTGGCTGAGAAATTACAGAGCCAGGCCGCCGGAGACGGGAACATTAAAGGAGGATCCTCAGAGCGTCTCATTGGCTGTCAGAGATTCTGTAATGCAGATGAGCCCATATGGCTGGAGGAGGAGCCCGCGGAGGAGAGGTGAGGAGCCTCCACCAGGACAGAATGGAGGGAAGGGGGAGACGGAGAAGGAGAGAGAGAGAGAGAGAGAGTGGGACAGATAGAGGGTGTGAAAGTGCTAGAATTTATCATTTATTAGTATTATTTTGCGTCTGTTGTATTGATACTATGTTGTAACATGTGACAGACATGTAACGTGTGCAGCAAATATGCACCTAAGTATAGCAGAACCAGCTAGTGAGGCCTTTGAAGGACATCAGAAATGTGGCCTTGACCAGTCCACTACTGTATGAAGATATCTATAGGATGAACCATAAGGTCTCAGCACGGAGAACCAATCATGAGAGACTTCTGTCTTTTCTGTAAAACTATAAAGGTTGTAGTGAGTTAACTTTCAGAGAGAGAGCATAGAGAGACTTTGACTTTCTGTAGGGTCAGTAACAAGGTATTTCTCTCTCCAATATACTGTATACAATATATTTGTGTTTCAACCCATCAGTGTTTTGTGTTATTTCAAGAGTCCTGAACGCTTCCAGGCAAATTTCCACGACAAGGGACGGAGAGACACCAGGCCTCCATGCTCAGTTCCACATTGACGCTCATATCTGATTTTCTTGAATGACTGTTGATGTCTATTCTAGGATGTAACCCGTATCAGACGCAGATACGAACTGACAGCGATGTCAAAGAGACACGTGCAATAACAAAAGGCGCCACAACCGTTTTTGTACCTACGCTTCTCCTGCTTCCTGCGAGTTTTGACTGAATTGTGGCGTCTCAACTCATCAAGCCGGCTATTTCACTATCTTTCCATCGTTGTGCCTTGTTGTCCTCCACGCTCAGCCAAGCTGCCGTGGCACCGAGATTATGGCAAGTGTCTCCTGGGAATGACATAGGATTTATTTATTGTCATGGCGACGTTGACAGATTTCCGATTTGAGTGTTTGAATACAAGTCACATGGATCTGATTTTTCAGATTGGAATTGAACAAATGCGACTCCACGCACACTGATTAGGAAACAGCTGATCTTGTAACATGTAAAGGTAAAAGGTAAAAAATCAGAAGTAGTGTGAAAGTAGCCAGAGAAAAAGAGAGAAAGCATGTCCAAAATAAGGTTCTGCTGTACAGGAAAGGATCTGCTGCCCCTGGATACTGTGACGTGTCCACTCCAATCCCTGTGCCAGACACTACAGACTGGCAGAGGTGTGTGTGTGTGTGTGTGTGTGTTAGTGCATCTATTTGTGTTAGCATCTGTGTGTGTGATTGTGTGTGTCTGTGCACGCATATGGGCACATGAGTGGGTGTCTCCTGTCCGTGTGTGTGTGTGTGTGTGTGTGTAGGTGATGGAGTGTCCACTCCAGCAGGAAGGCAGAGGGAAATGCATCACTCTAAATAACAGTGCTTAGGGTTGGCAGCAAGGGAGGGAAGGGTTGCCGAGCCTAGGGGGGATAGTAGGCGGACAAATGCATCACGCGCTCTTTCCACAGAATCCACAGACGGCAACCTTTTGCTCATCTAAAGACGATAATGAATCAGGGCTGAGATGGATGTCAGAGAGCGCCACCTCCCCTCACCCTGCGCCGCCGCTCAGCAGGCGGTCTCCAGTTTGTGCACTGTTTGTCTCCTGCGCCTTTTCCTAGCACGAGTCACCGTCCTTAACATAAAGAGCGTGACGGATGAAGCGAGGGTGCGCACGTCGTACGCGCTAACAAACAAACGCCTGTTTACATCGGGTTCATCGCCGCTCAGAACAGAGCCTCTTCCTGTGAACCGGTGGTCCGGGAGTGCTTCCCCTTCTGCCGAACGTCAGACGTTAATAAATGGAAAATCAATGGGGTGTCATGGTGTGAGGATGCAGGGCTGTTTTCTCCCCGAACCCCAATTACAGCAAACGTTGCTCTTAGTTGGTGGTGCACGTCGCACCTGGCAGATTCGCCTCACTCTCCACATGACGCCATTGATGTTCCCGAGTTCTGCACATTTCCAGGAAGAGGCCTCCGGCTCTCGGAAAGTCCCCGATGACTCCGGTACTGCCGCTCTGTAGCTTTTCAACGTGTTTTAACTCCCACGTGTGCACAAGAGGAAGATTGGTCAACTAAGATAGGCGAGTGGTACACCGACTGTTGTCATGCAGGGGCTTATTCTGTAATTTCAAATAAAAAACACGAGTGTTTGTCTTGTGTTTGTCTAAATATGGTTAGTCTATCTGGACATGCCTGGACCCAGCAATTTTGGTGTTATTAAGCAAAAGTGTTAGCTAACGGTAGCATAGTGGAAACGCCATACAACGATCCATATTATCTAGAACATGCTAGCACGCCGTATCACAACAGTAAAGTATAAAAAGTATAAAAAAATCTCTTTTTCTGGGACTGCAGACCCATTTGAATAGCTATCTCTCGTTTTAAAGCCACATATGTGGAAGGACTCAATCCAAATTGGCACTGACAAAAATGTTCCCTTGAGATTTGATGACGGAATAATAAAAAAGATACCTTTTCTCTGCTTTTTTTGTGAAAGTCACTCTGGAAACTTTCCTTGGGAGGAACAAACTTTGAAATTCAAATGTTCCACGGCGGCTCTGTGACAGCACAGTGTGAGAACAATCTCTCAGCGCAGACACAGAGAAAAGACGGCGTGGCATCTTCCTTCTTCAAATGCTGCCAAAATAATTGAAAGGAGTCCCTCTGAGGACAGATCATCAAATGTTTGTTTTCTACATGATCTGCGAACCTCGCCAGCTTTAAAGTGGCCTTGACAGCGACAGGGAGAACACTCCTGTTTTTCCATCTGTGATGCAAAAGGCAGTTCAAATGGCTGCTAAAATACGGCAAATAGCGCACGCAGCGCAGACGCTTTAAACGGTCCTGAAGCACATCTCTTCAACAGCTCCCAGCTGAGAAAAACACACGAGTTTCTGGCCTAATTTCAGGTGGAGTACACAGCAGACGGGCCCAATTCTGTTTGTGAAGCTGCCCAGATAGTCGCTTTCACTTGAAGTGCTCTTGTGCTTCGGTGTATCAGCATGTGTTTCAGTGGAGGCAGATGAGAGTCAGCTGAAGACACCCATCACGGCTAATTGCTGATAATGAATGTTGATTCCTCCACGGCCTCAATTCGCCTCTTAGTTCTTCAAGCTGAAGTTGTAATTCTGCCGGTCTGCGCTCACCGAGCGACGACGTCATCAGGTGAGCATTGCACTTGACAAGAAATTCAATTAATCTTTATACATCAGATATTAACCGTGTATCGAATTACCCTCCATGCCCTTATCAGCTACGCTGAATATGTAGAAAATTGTTTTGAATTACTGTTGTAATTTTCATAATGACACCTTTGCCATTAATCTCTAGCACTTACCGATTGGCTAGCCACAGCCTGATTGACGGTGCTATCAAATTAGCATCGTTTACCAGGAATCAGACAAAAAATGAGTCAAAAAAAATGTGTTAAAGGTTAAAACAAAAGTGTTGGGAGTTAGTTTCCTTAATTCGGAGACCTGCTTGACAAATAGGTTTTCGTCAAATCCTCGCCGTTGTTAGAGAACCCTCTTCTTTCAATTAGCTCGATCAGTTGAGTCGGGGTGACTGTCCGCTGCCCCGGCAATTAATGAGATCGGTCTCGAGAGCTGCTGAGGCAGATCCCGAGGCTCGGCTGTCCACTTTATCTTAGCTTATGTGGAAACATAGCGCACAGACAGTGATGTAGTGCTCGGGCTTCATAGAAAGGTCACAGCTATTCATATTGCCGTGAAAGACCTCCCATAAGACTGCCATACAGTATCATTGGGTAACATACAAGACCGCTGCTTTTTTTCATCAGCCCACTTGTAACATGTGCCGGTTGCTAAGGGTCTGTCTGAGGGCTGCCATGTTAAAGTATGGTTCTGTGTTGTGTGTATTTTTAACTCCTCTAGGAATGTGATGTATGAAGTGAGATATCCACGACCGTCAACACACCTGGTTTCACTAAATTGATAGCACAACAATGAAACAAGTTATGGTATAGTGAAATTATTTTTTGCAGCCTCCTCTATTTTAACAGTACTGAACATATACTGAATAATATTATAGTATATCATGAAAACGTGAAGCCTCTAATTGGTTCAGGTCTGCCTGAGCGGAGCTGGAGCTAAAACCTGCAGGACAGGGGGTCCTTGAGGACTGGATTGAGAACCAGTGGAATAGATAGATAGATACTTTATTGATCCCCGGGGGGAAATTCTGCGGTTGCAGCAGCATAACAGTATAACAAGAAGGTACAAAATACAAAGGCAAGGTACAAAATACAAAATACAAAGGCCTAAATACTAAATACTAAAAAACTACAGTACTAGGTGACATATAACCAAGATGGATGGATGTTTACATGTATACAAGTAGGGAAGAGCAGCTGGATGCTACATATATACAGAGATAAAGAATAGTGATGGGTTTCAAGTTTCACGTTTATTGTCAAGTACTAGATAACAATGCAAACATCATTTTCTTGTCCTCTGGGTCAACTCAACTTAACACAGTAAATAAAGAAAAAATCAAATAAGTGAATGAATGTGAAAGGGAATAAGAGTGGCATGATGCAGGTATGGATTTTATTTTGTTAAACGGACCCGTCACGTTTTGCTCCGTGTCTGTACCGATATCCACTCGTCTAAATAAAGGTTGTGCTAACTTTCAAATGCCCAGCCTCCTTGTTATAACACACAGGGACACCGCGACACACCTCTCTTTCACTTCATATCCCGTCCTGTGCTGCGAATCAGATGAAAAATATAACACCTCGGGAGAGTGGGTGGCCCGTTACTTTGTAGAAAGCGACTAGGACAAGGTGTAGCTGCAGTACCTGATCCCAGCTATATTATTTTCATGCTGAGTACCCAATTATCTGACCGCTGAAGCTGAAGTTGGCCTGGCCTGTCAGCTTGGAGGGGGAGGAGGTGAGGGAGGTGGGGGTGGTTCAGGGAGAGTTTTTTTTTTTCCTTCTTTCATTTTATTGTTTGTGAATTTTGCTCTCCCTCGGCTACGTGGACTTGACAGGAAGCAGATTTGATTCTGCCCGCTGTGTGATCCCACCTCGCTAACAATCTTCCTGTTTTTCCAAGTCAACCAAAATACACCGAATTTCTGTCTTGTACCAGATAATGAGGCCCTCCGTGGACAGCCCGGGAAAAGGAAACACCGACTCTAATGCCCGGACCACCCACAGTGGTCCTGGGCGCCGCTACTCGCTGCTGTGGTGGATAAACACCATAACTCTAATCTTGATGATTTTCTACTTTTTATTTTATTTGAAGTTACAGTTCAATTCAATTTAAAATGTATTGTACCATAAGGGGAAATTTACAGACAGTGTTTACCATAAAAACACTCAATAAACACATAACATAAAAGCGCATGAAAATAGATACCACAATAAAAGCTCCCTCATCAGTGAAAATTACAAGGATCTGATAGAGGCATGAGGTGCCGCATCATTTCCTGTGCGGATTAAGCACTCTAATGCACGAGGTTTACAAGGTCTTTATTGGCTGAGCAGGTTTCATGATCCTATAGGGCCTGTGAAAGCCAACCAAACCCCCCGAAATGCGAGGCTGTTAATTTGTAATGAAAGCTTTTTTTTTTTTTTTAAATTCGGACAATTTGACTTTTTGAACAACATCTGACAAGCCTGTAGTACCGCCTCTGCACTCCCTGACGCCGACAGATAATACCAGCCAGGTTCAGCCTCCGCCACTGATATTTTGCTGCAGTTTTCAAATCATTTAAAGAACAGAGACTTTTTTTTGAAGGGTATTTTTCCTCTCTAATTCCGGGTTGACCAGAAAGGAGAGAGAAGAAAGAGAGAGGGGAAGGGAAAAGAGTGTGTCTTCATGGGGAGCCCCTTTGAAAACTTCGACCCATCGATTGGCAGGATGTGCTGATAGTGTGTGTGTGTGTGTGTGTGTGCGGTGAGGCATGCTTCTGGGTTTTAGATAATGGTGGAACTTCCTCTGAATCAAAGTTTAAAGCCCTTTGTGCAGTTTTGTTGCAAGCTCAAGCAGAGAGCACTATCAGCTCAGTGCAGGCACCTACACGGTCACATTCACACATTTTCTTGGCATTGACAAATACCTCAACATTTTACACACACACTGGATACACACACAAGATATTGACATCAGTCACACGATGCAATAAACACTGTAAAGGTTGCTGTTTTTTTTTTTTTGCTTCCTTTGAAGACCTGCCTCAGTTACAAAAAGTCAAATATTCAATGCGGGACAATTGAGCCAAAGCCTGAAGATTTTCTTTGGGTGTGAACCGTCTCACCTTTGGACGAAAAGCCTTTCCAATTCAAGAGCGCAGAGTAGGAAGGGAGCCTCCTCGTTTTATCGCTTTTCTCTCTATCTCTTCGGTCAGATCTCACCAGGAGGCCTTCTCCACCGATACCGGATGACTGATCTATATCCCATGAAAGAGGCCGGGGAATAAATGATGTCTCCTGCTCATTTAACAGGCAGCTGAGATCGATGGCGGCCGATCAAAGATGGAGATAAAACAAGAGTGGTCAATCGCTATGGACCTTTGGATGTCGCCTCAAGGTCACGTCATTACGGCGATGCTTTAGCTTCACAGAACATGACCACATGTTGGGTTTCTCTTTCAGGTTTGAAGAAACGCAGAAGCAGCAGTGAAACGACATAATGGGGCTGGTGGTGCTGCCCGGTTTCAAAGAGTCTCAAAAGGTTAAAACGACTCCACAGTATCAACCATCTGTGCTTGCAGCGTAGATGATGCAGCCTGAAGCGATATTAAGATCTCAGCGCAATTAAGGCGTTTTCTTCCTGGAATTACCCTCCTGTAACACCGCGTGCGTATCGTAGCCACGCCAGTAAATGGATTGCAAAGCCCAGGAGTTTGTCCTTGTTTTATTGCCTGGGCGGTTTGATGAGTGCGTTGGGAGTGAACTGACCCTCCCCTCCCACCGTGAACCGGTGGAGGAGCGGCTCAGACTCAATGTGTTGATGACACTTTATTTTTACAGCGCTGACACATCTCACAAAAGGTGATGAGTTAAAGTACTCCGGCAGTTTGTTGGACTGAATAACTTCAGTGCGGACTTCTTCTATTGTCTTAAAGCCCAGATGAAGGTTGTTCCATGACTACCTTGTAAATATGTAATTTGTGGTCTTGTTCTTTTGTAAAAAGCATCTAAAAAATATGAGACTTCAGTTACATTCCAGTTTTCCAATATATCTATATACATGGTTCTCTCTTTTCCTGGCTGAGATATTCCAGGAAATAGCCAATGTCCTCAACCACCAACCAATAATAACTTTACAGCATTACAAGCATAGCTTTGAGTACAAATCAGGTGTTGTTGTACATTGTATGTGTATGCTAGTTATACCCATGAACAACATGGCTAGCAGGATGAACTATGTAGGTTCATAAAGATAAGACTTGTTGGTAACAACCTCAGATTGTTAGCTAGGAGGCCTGGACAGGAAGAGCATCCTGATCCGACCTGACTGAAAATGGTCTCTTCAGCCAGATGAGATGTTTCTGAGTTGTATTTTTATTTTGGTGGACGCTTAATATGCCGCTTAACTGTGATATCATATATACAGTTCTGCTATTTGAAGCCAACTTTCCTGAGTCTTTAATACGCTGTAAAAAAGCACTGATGCCTTTATTCCACTGGCCAGGGATTAGCCATGCCTGTCAGGCTCAGAGCCAGGATCTCTAATAACTGAGAAACTTTGCTAAACCTGGCGGGATCGCAGCTCAGCCAGCCACGTTTCACAACCCGGGCAGACCTAGCCACAAGCGGCGATATAAAGGATTAATGGTTATTGATTCAAAATAGATTGTTTTCTGTGCACAGCATTGACACAGCAGTGTTTTGATAGTGAATGGTATTAAATTTAGATGTTTCACAAAATAAGCAATCAGGAGAAGAATACCGATGCTGTTCTCTCAATCTAGGGCTGATTTAGAGACGTGAAAACACCTACAGCTTGTTTTTTTTGTCTAAACCAAAGTGGAAAAAGGTTACTTTTGTTGGACAGCTTCACACCGCCCAATTACAAGTGAAGCGGGGCTTGTAAACAAAAGTCACGTGGACTCACAAGGAGGTTGTTTATTGGACAGAGTTTTGGTAACGAGTCATCCTGCCCGGTTCGAGATATTGGGGGGGGATCAATAATAAAGTCTGATTCCAGTCTCTGTAACTTTATCTCAGTATGATGGACTTGTCTGCTGTTTGCTGTAATTACCAATTAGAACAACATGAGCGTAGGCTTTCCGAGCGTCTCCCTATACCCATAATCCCTTGCGTTTTCGGCTCATTTCCTGTAGCTGCTTCTTGTTCTCACCCGGCTAAACAAACTGAACTAAAGGAGGAAACCAATAAACCGCTCCAAACATGCTTGGAGATTCAGGTACCGCTGTTCTCTGGCTGGACAGACAGTGGAAATTTCGTTCTTACTGACGATGTAAGAATTTAACAGTGGAATGAGCTTTGCAGTCACACACACCTTCTCATGTGAAATATTTCAAACATCATTGGATGTTTGAAACAAGTGAAATTATCTTAGCATTGACAGATATTTTTCACTTGCTTTAAGAAAAAAAAGTCTGGAGGAATGATCATGAGATTAGATGTGTTTTTTTTGCAGTGTATGGGTCATAACACTGGAAGAGTTTTATTCCAAAATGAGATATCTGACATTTGAAAAAGTGAAACATGTACATACAAAATTACAGATAACACAAAATTAACACAAATTATCTTTTTTTTTTACGGTTAGTTGATGTTGACCTGAACCAATTAAGGTATCATGAAAACGTGAAGCCTCTAATTGGTTCAGGTCTGCCTGAGTAGAGCTGGAGCTAAAACCTGCAGGACAAGGGGGGACTTGAGGACTGGATTGAGAACCACTGCCTTAAATTAATGGTTGACAGTATGATTTTTTTCACTTTGATGGGCTGGATCCTTTATATGTTGAAGATGCTGCGTGATGAACTTCAGCTTCAGATCTTACCCCCCAACAATAGTTTACAATAAAACTCTGCACTTCCTCAACTATGCCGCGCCACATTGAAGAAAAACAAAACATATGTTAAGTGCGGAAAACTCCTAAAGCGTGTCAAAAAAGAAAAATGTTAATGTTACTTTTGGAGCATGTAGAGCTAGCCCCCATTAGTCTTTGGTGGATACAGTAGGGGAGGTCCTGTGGTGTGGTACAGGAAGCTGTGACCTTTCTAGGAAGCCCAAGCACTACATCACTGTCTGTGCAGCAACGTTTCCATACAGGCTAAGATAAAGTGGACAGCTCTATCCGGGGATCTGCCTCAGTGACTCCTGAGACCTATCTCATTAATTGCCGGGGCAGCAGATGCAGGGGCAGTCACCTTTGGTTAGAATAATCTGGATTTTGAGTCGGGAAAAAATGCTGACACAACAGATTTGGCCGCGGTGAGTTATGTCCTCTTGCCCCAAAAAGGAGCGAAATTTTAGGGGTTTTATTTTACGGGGTTATCTTTCTTCACATGCTGCTTGTTAAATGGGCTTTTAAAGTAGATTAGAGGTGTATTAAAAGTGCAGGCTTTGATTAAATGACTCACTTTGTGTTAACAAAAAGTGTTGTTTTTTTTTTAATTAGTATTTTATTGAATTTTTATATAAACATTGACACAATCTGTTCATCAAATCAAATGATTCCTATAAACAAAAGGAGAACCAAAATAGAAACAATACAAATAGATACAAAAAAACAACAACAGATTAATTCTCAGACATAGAAAGAATGTGTATGTGTGCTGAGTATGTAAGTATTGTGTACATGGTGTGTGCTTTACATCAAGATCTGTCCACATTAGCAATCTATTCCAGATAATCTCCCCATTTCGCCACATATTTCTCACTCCTGTCCTTAGAGCTGAAAGAAATTGGTTTGTATGATGCCACAAGAGGGTTTACCTGGTTGTCAACCCTGCTGCTTTTTCATATTCATACATTTCTATTCTTATTTCTATTCTAGTTTATATGCCCTTATTTGTCTTTTTGTTATTTTGTTTGTGTTTTTTTTCATATATAGATGTGTGATTTTATGTGTGCCTACCATGTTGGAATGTGCCTCGTCCAAAACATTTCATTGTCCAGTATAACTGTAAGTGATGCTGCACATTTGACAATAAAAGACTTGAACTTGAACTTGAACTTCCTCCAGTTTCTCATTATAGTTTGTTTTCCCACCATTACACTGGTCTGAATAAAGTCCGTGGCTCCATAGTGAGATGTCATTTGTGGATCATTGAGAAAAAAAGTGATCGTTCTAAACTTCTTTTCTTTTTTTTTGCAATTGAGCGGTGTAATTACTATTGATCCTAAATTACCCAGCAACCCAAGCTATCTGACCAAAGTGTTCAACAGCTATAGCTATGGATATCTGGTAGAATCCTCTTTGACAAACCCTTACACCTTTCTAATTTCAAAAATGGTATTATGGATTTGAACAGACTCAGACCTCCACCTCAGATCAGACCTCAGATCAGTCTGCAGAGTTTCAGGCTGTCGATGTCTGAAAGTTAAATTTCTGCCAGCGATTTTAAAATGCATATTTCTTTTATAAGCCCAAAGTCAGTTTCTAAAAATAGAAAGTGAAATGGAGAACAGCATGGATTCAGCTGTCTTGCCTTCTATTTTCGGCCCACTTTGAAGATGCTCGGGGGAAAGAAGCTATAGAAATGTGTTCATAGAGATGTGAGCTGTGGAATTCGATCCTTTATTTCTGCGTTTTATCGCGTCAGAAACAATTTAGGAAGCTATAGATACACACAGAGATCCTTTTAATACGAGGAGATAGGTGTCCTGCAGAAAATCAAAACGAGGAACAGTGCAACGCCATAGGTTTACGCTTGCATAGGAAAAGGTTATGTCTGTCAGCTCTGTGTGCATGACGAACAGAGCTTGACATCTGTGAAGGCAAATGTGCCATAAAATGTTGCCTTTTCTCTGAAACTCCTGCACGTCACTCGCTGAAACTCTCAAATCGCAGGGGAGAAGGTTGTCATTTAGGTTGTCATTTAGGAGCGAGAAAGAAAAGCCACGAAGGACCTTTTTCTGTCTTTTCACGGTGTAAGTAGCACCGCCAAGCAAGTGCTCTGTTATATATATTTTTGAACTCCTTCCCTGCAACTCTCCCAAGATTTTTTGTGCAAGTACATGATGAATGTAATTTACTCCAATGCATTCCAGCGGTGTTACAGCTAATTGTAGCTGCTGGGAGCTCTTTCCTGTTTGAGACCCTCTGGGTAGAGTAAATGGAAATGGACAATCGCAAAACAGAATGCTAACAGGGTACACGCTCATCACTCGCCGCTCATCCAAACCACACTTTTCTACATCTTATTTTTGTTAATGTTGGGAAATGCGGCTGCTACAGTACACTGCAGCCTTGTTTTTTACCATTAGCACGGAGCATCAAAAGACACAGAGATTAACATTAACATCTAGGCTGCGTATGGATCTACTCAGACCGACTGAAAAATAAAAACAACATAACAGTCCCGAGAAAATCAGAATCACTTTGAATTTTCGGTCAGATCGGGGGAAGTTGACTGTAGCCTGACGGAGGATTTAGTCTGGCAGACTCTTGGATTTTGGACTTATTCGGTTTATTAGGCGTCATCTAATTAAAGCCAGCGTGTTAACTGACATATGTCAACATGGATGTTTTACCGACTCCATCTGTGCCGTATAGCACGTCGACGTGTAAAATCCACAGTCACAAATCGGGCTTTACTTCACAGACTCCGGCTTTGTTCTACGAAAGGGTTTGTGCCAGTGTGAGATGTTCCCCATCAGAGACACGACGCATCTCCAGGGACGCGCACATGCAATCCGCCGCGCGTTTCATCTGTCAGTTGTCACTTTTGTTAACAGCATTATTAGTGCCGTTCTGTCGAAGAAATATATATTTATCCCTAAAAGAAAAGCAGCTGCTCAAACGCTGGAGCGGCACTAATGCTGACTCGCGCCACTTTTTTTCCTACATTAGTCACTTAGCTGACCTTGTTATCCAGAACGACGTACGACGAGCGCAGCAACAGAAGAAGCCAACATTACAAAAAGTAATGGTAAAGAGGTCAAAAGTCAGAGCCGTAGTGTCCTGACGATATTCCTGCAGCCCTGTAATGATCACGTAAGAGAGAGAAGTGCTTTGAAAGGAAATAAAAGAAATAAGAGCTACTGAGGGAGGCAGAGTGGAATGAAAATTACATGAAAACAACAGCTTGCACGTTTGTTCTCAGCCAACTGACATGAAAGAATGGGGACAATGGCTTACACAGCCAGCCTGCCAGCCTGCAAATTGTATGAGGAAGATGAAATATGAGTCAGAGTAAAAAATGGGAGATTGACATGCAAGACAGTCTTCGGCGTTATATCAGTTTAGAGAGCAAAGACAGCCTCCACAAACAGCGAGCAGGCCTCGAGCGTCCTGCTTGTGCTAGGCTTGTGATTCTCTACAAAGACGCACCGTATTGATGGTATAACAATATGGATGGCGGTTGCTTCCCTGCATACATTTTTGGTCCATTCTGTGGACACAATGGGCTGTAATTACGATATAAATGAATTTGTGCAAAATAAATAAATAAAAGTTTTTTAAAAATGCATAGAAATTCATAAATATAAATAAATAAATGATTCAAATAAATAAATGAGACAATATATTAACAAGAAAAATGTTCTATATAGCCATTTATTTCCCCATTTATTTATTTCCCCATTTATTTATGTATCTATTAGTTCCTACTATGACACTGAGGCTGTCAATCAAACACGTGTGTGTGGTTTTTAACACGTTATTGGTTGGTTACCGTCGTGATGTGTTGCTCGACTGGATTTGCCTTAATTGGTTGACAGCAAAAGAACTTTGTCTGCAACAAACTTCACGTCCCGCCTCATCATCGACATAACTTCACGATTAGACTAGAAGATGCCGCTGCCAAGAAGACCGGCCAGGCCAACTGCTGTGATGATGAACGTCGAGATGTCCAGAGAAGTAGAGATTTGGCTGCTAGAGGACGACGATGCTTCCTCCTGATCAGATGATTTTCCCTGTAGAGGCAATAATCAATAATCACAGAGGTCGACCTCTTGGGAGTTTGGAAGAGGTTTCTACACAGCTGTACCTCGTCTCAAACAAAGAAGGTGTGGTTGGACGCCATCCAAATCCCATAAACACAATTTAACTTCGCTTATTAGTCAGTGGACTCCTAGTTTTATTGCTATGCTGAGTGTCGGACGCCACGCCCACTGAAATTGTATCGGCATAATAACAATGGAAACAGAAATGAATAAAGACTGAAACAAATAAATAGGGAAATAAATTAATTTAAAAAATAATGGAAACATATTACTTGTTTTTTCTTGAAAATACATTTTATTTATTTATTTATTGAATTTTGTTAACATTTATTTTTCATTTATTTATTAACAGATTTCTCTCTGTATTTTATACATTTATTGATTTTTCTATTCATTAAAACATGTATTTATTAATTTATTTATTTCTAATTATAGCTGATTCTGTCCTCCACAGCACTTGCCAATTAAAAAATGTAGGTTAAGTACCTGGTTAATATTTATATCTCTCTAAGATCTCTCAAAAATGAATTTGACTGAGTATGTTTTTGAAACCAAATGGATACATGTATTTGTAAAACCCACCCATGTTATCCCTTTTATAGTTGCTTGTTTTCAAAGGCAACATGTTTAAATTTTCATAATATGGACCCAAGTTGAAATCATGCTGATGATTTATTTCTTATTCATGATGCCATCAAAAGTTGGTGATCATAGTACATCATCTGTGTTTGTTATTTAAATTATTAACTCTAGTGCTCTCTTCAAGTCCATTTGCTTGGCTATGCAAACTGCCTGGAAGGGTTTTAAAATTCCTTTTGTCTCTAAACATCAGGAGGTTAGCTCAACCACATCAACACACTTATTGTCTCAAGTTTGTACACGATGTTCCAGACAAGGTTCAATAACAAAATCTCTTTTTTCCCATATTTGAATTATTCACTGAAGAAATTTGTGAAATTTTAAAGATAAGTTTCCCTTTCGTTTTTGTTTTTTTTTGGTATTCACATGTGTTTTCTTTGTTTTGTGTTGCAGGAAGAGGATAAAAGGCAGCTTAGGGAAACATCAGCGCACCCTCCGAGCTCAGAGCGATACGTTCACACCTTCAGAGACCTCACTAATTTCTCTGGAACCATTAATGTCACATATCGTTATCTCGCTGGAACCCCCCTGAACCGCAAGAGTAAGTCCAGCGTCGTTTTTATGATGAATTTACAGAGTTTGGGAGAGTCAAGTCCAATTTGTGGACATATACTGAGACTAAAACTAAAACTAGAACCAAAAAGCACAGTCATACAATGTAGCTGCTCCATTGGCAATAAATGGTAGACTGAGAACTGAGCTCTTATTTGTGTGAGGTCTGAGCCAGAAAAAATGCTGATTTTGCAGAAAATGATTTATGATTATAAGAGACAGCAGTAAATATGCAATGATGTCCAAAAACTTCATATTTCAAATTACAAAATATTTTGTAATTTTAAAAACTCAGATATAACAGCCTTGTAAGTAAATTGTCTGAGGAAAAGTTCTCCACTATAAAACTAAATCCTCTCCCAGCTGTCATTCACTCACTATATACTGTACTTCAAGTGGTTTGCAAGATTTTCTGTTCCTGGCAATATGGTAATATGAAATATTGTGTATTTGTATGTATTTATATGTATTTTGTTCACAGAGTATCTGACCATTGGGCTGTCATCAGTCAAAAGAAAACGAGGGAATTACCTCCTGGAGACCATCAAGTCCATCTTCGATCAGTCCAGTTACGAGGAACTGAAAGAGATTGTGGTTGTGGTCCACCTGGCAGACTTTGACCTGGTCTGGTGTGAGAACCTGGTGCAGGAAATCACCAGGAAGTTTGCCCACCACATCATAGCCGGACGCCTCCTGGTGATCCACGCTCCGGAGGAGTACTATCCATCTCTGGATGGGCTGAAAAGGAACTACAACGACCCGGAGGACAGGGTCCGTTTCCGTTCCAAGCAGAACGTGGACTACGCTTTCCTCCTCAACTTCTGCACAAACCTCTCTCATTTCTACATGATGCTGGAAGACGATGTGCGCTGCTCTAGGAACTTCCTGACAGCGCTGAAGAAGGTGATCACCTCCAGAGAAGGTTCCTACTGGGTGATGCTGGAGTTCTCCAAGCTGGGCTACATAGGGAAGCTCTACCACTCTAGAGACCTGCCACGTCTGGCTCACTTCCTTCTCATGTTCTACCAGGAGATGCCCTGTGACTGGCTCCTCATTCACTTCAGGGGTCTGCTGGCCCAGAAGGATGTGATCCGCTTCAAACCCTCGCTGTTCCAGCATATGGGCTACTACTCCTCTTACAAAGGAGCCGAGAACAAGCTGAAGGATGACGACTTTGAGGAAGACTCCATCGACATTCCTGACAACCCTCCTGCCAGCCTTTACACAAACATCAACGTGTTTGAAAACTATGACGCCACCAA